>WSXT02093359.1:0-11655 GCA_011762715.2 Neuroterus valhalla
ACCTCAGGGGCCTTCCCTCTATCCGCAACCTGGGGACGCGCTACGTAGTGGTGATAGGTACCCACCAAGTAGTTCATGTGTTCAATATGAGTAAAAATAGTGAGAACCTTCAGGACAAGACTATTCATAGCTTTGCTATGCAAACCCATTGAAATTTAGGCATTTTGACTCGAAAATGCCAAAAAAAATTTGTTTGTAAACTCCGAGGTAAACTCCCATAGTTGAAATTATTAGTCACAAATTTAACTCAAAACAAGCATACAGAATTAGAAATTTTCCAACAGTGCAAGAAAAATGTAATTTCAACTGATTCTCTACAAGTATTTTCCAGAAATTAATTTCTACTGAAAGTAAGAAACAAATTACAGGAAACCATAAGCTCCTATAAGGAAGTTCATGAAATACAGGTATATGGAAAACAAACTTGAGCCCGATTTTATCACCAGGTTGTAGCTGAATCAAATTTTGAATTTCTCTGCTTAAGGCAGGCCTTCCTTTGATGTGCAGTACGTATTTTGACGGTTCAAACGATTTTCTCCGTTTTTCGTCAAACGAATTTCGAAGATTTTCGAAAAATGATCGTATCAAGTGAGTAATTATGCCACGTGCTACTACCCTCTACCGCAAGGGTTCAGGTTTTTTGACCCTGCCTTAAATAGGCCGACTGTACCATACTGCTGATTTTATTGCAATTCTTTTCACCTTTTTCCTCTATGTACCTTGTTTTCTGAAAATACCTCTGCAGTGATTGGACGTCGATATTTTTCCCCGCTGACAAACTCTACTCTTGGAGATGAACTTATCATATATCTGTCTCTCTTGCACACTCCCGACTCAGAATTCTCACGAATGTACTTAGGCCGTTTGGGACGGTAATTTTTCGAACTTAAAAAAATGAAACCAAAATTTCTAAAATTTATACCTTTTTTCGATTTGTCTGTTACTGGCGAGAAAGTTTCGAAATCCAAAAAAAATTTCAAACCTTGGTTTCAAGAGTGTCATTAGAGGCACTTACAATTCCCCATAATGTCATTTCTATTCTCAGTAGGAATATATTGATACAAAATTACATTTGATCTTCCTGAGTTGGAAAACTCTAGTCCTTAACACGTTTTTCGTATCTCGCATAGTTTGACTAAAAAATTGAATCTTCCATTTTTTTGGAAGGACTTTCAATGACTACTTCTACGACCAATTAGCGAAAATGGCTGGTTAAGAGATTCATCCGTCGTTTTTAGATATTCAAGAAGTGGACCAAAGCGCATTCCAAAACGATAATTCTTTCGAAAGTTATCGTGCCCACAAATTAGACTAAAGATAGACAGACACCTTCTAGATAACTGTTTTTTTTACCCGGAAACCGACGATGTCAAATTTTTCGTGAAATGAATACCTTGACATTTAGAAAAAGAATGTTAAAGTACGCTACTAGCTCACAGAGTATTTTAAAGAAAATGTGAGATATTGAATGATCATCTTCTTACATTTTTTTCATTGATGGTATATATTCGAAGACAGACTTCTAATTCCGACATTTTTGAATACGATAAACATTTTTTGAGATCCATCCCTAGACGCATAAGATACTATTTTTTAGAATAAATTAATATAATTACGATGCCATTTAGAAGTTCATCACGGAGTAATAGAAAGAAGAATTAACTGTTACGAAAAATATTGCTTTTACTCAACAAATAAGACAGGCCAACAATTCTCAGAACCAGAAACCACACCTAGTATGCCCGAAGGCTTTTCCTGCGCTGAATCCGTATCCGGCCTCAGAAAAATGCCAGCACCCTCAGTTTTCGAGATATTCTAACCTACAAGGGTCAAAAACACGTTATTTTGATGAGTTCGAAGCCCCGTAACATCGCGAAAGAATTTTTTTCCCAACACTCACGATGCCATCGTAAAGAACTACTCTTCACCTTCAAAATGCAAACCCTTATTTTTCGATACGATTTTTTCGGGCCGAGATGGGGCAAATTCAAATATGAACGATTTCACTCTTCACGGATATAATTTTTTCTACAAAAATATTTGCCCAGGAAATAAAAGTAGCAAAACCATGTCTATTACAGCTTGTTGTATGTTCATATAACCTTAGACCCCCAAAACCCGATTTCAAATACCCCCGAGCTTTGTTACCTTCAAGTCTATAACCCCAGCCCCGCACAACCCGATTTCCTTAACCATCGAGCCCAGGAACCTGCTATTCAATATCCCTAGGCCCCAACAATCCATTCCGTAATCAAAGAGATCAGTAACCTGCTATGCAATAACACTAGACCCCCACAACCCGATTTCCTTAACCCCCGAGCTCCTTAACCTGCTAGTCTATTGCACCAGACTTTACCACCCGATTTCCTTAACCTTCAAGCACAGTTACCTGTTATGCCATAACCCTAGACCCCCACAACCCGATTTCCTGAACCTCCGAGCCCTGTAACCTGCTATGTAATAACCCCAGGCCTCCACAATCCAATTTCATCAATCTTAGAGACCAGTATACTGCTATGCAATAACACTAGACCCCCACAACCTGATTTCCTTAACCCCCGAGCTTCTTGACTTGCGAGTCTATTGCACCAGACTATACCACCCAATTTCCTTAACCTTCAAGCACAGTAACCTGCTATGCCATAACCCTAGACCCCCACAAACCGATTTCCTTAACCATCGAGTCCAGTAACCTGCTATGCAATATCTCCAGGTCCCCACAATCCAATTTCCTAAATCCTAGAGACCAGTATACTGCTATGCAAAAACACTAGACCCCTACAACACGATTTCCTTAACCCCCGAGCTCCTCGACCTGCGAGTCTATTGCACCAGACTATACCACCCAATTTCCTTAACCTTCCAGCACAGTAACCTGATATGCCATAACCCTAGACCCCCACAACCCGATTTCCTCAACCCCCGAGCCCTGTAACCTGCGAGTCTGATGCCTCAGACCTCACCACCCAATTTCCTCAACCCTCAAGCACAGTAACCTGCTATGCAATCATCCCAGACTCCCACAACCCAATTTCCTCAATCCTCGAGCCCAGTAACCTACTATTCAATAACCCCAGACATTTACAAACCAATTTTCTTAACCCTCGAGACCAGTTACCTGCGACTCTATAACCCTAGACCTCCGCAACCCGATTTTTCAAATCCTCCAGACCAGTAACCTGCAATGCTAGAACCCTAGACCCCACAACCCAATTTCCCTAATCCTCAAGCACAGTAACCTACTATGCAATAACCCCAGATCCCCACGACCCGATCCCCTCAACCCCTGAGCCCTGTAACCTGCTACTCTATAACCCTGAACCTTCACAACCCGATTTCCTCAACCCCCAAGTGTTGTAACCTGCGAGTCTATTACTTCAGACCCCACCACCCAATTTCCCTAACCTTCAAGCCCAGTAACCTGCTATGCAATAATCGCGACTCCCACAACCTGATTTCCTTAACCCCCGAGCCCTGTAACCTGCGAGTCTATTACCCCAGACTCCACCATTCAATTTCCTCAACTTTCAAGCACAGCAACCTGCTATGCAATAACCGCAGACTCCCGCAACCGGATTTCCT
Source organism: Neuroterus valhalla (assembly GCA_011762715.2). Taxonomy (NCBI): domain Eukaryota; kingdom Metazoa; phylum Arthropoda; class Insecta; order Hymenoptera; family Cynipidae; genus Neuroterus; species Neuroterus valhalla. The sequence goes on from WSXT02093359.1 coordinate 3,583, forward strand.
AAATCCTCCAGACCAGTAACCTGCAATGCAAGAACCCTAGACCCCAAAACCCAATTTCACTAACCTTCAAGCACAGTAACCTGCTGGGCAATAACCGCAGACTCCCACAAACCGATTCCCTCAACCCCTGAGCCCTCTAACCTGCGAGTATATTACCCAAGACCCCACCACCCAATTTTCTTAACTTTCAAGCACAGTAACCTGCTATGCAATAACCGCAGACTCCCACTGCCCGATTCCCTTAACCCCTGAGCCCTGTAACCTGCGAGTCTATTACCTCAGACCTCACCACCCAATTTCCTCAACCCTCAAGCACATTAACCTGCTATGCAATAATCCCAGACTCCCACAACCCAATTTCCTTAATCCTCAAGTCCAGTAACCTACTATTCAATAACCCCAGACCCCCAGAAACCATTTTCCTTAACCCTTGAGACCAGTTACCTGTGACTCTATAACCCTAGACCTCCGCAACCCGATTTTCTAAATCCTCCAGACCAGTAACCTGCAGTGCAAGAACCCTAGACCCCACAACCCAATTTCCCTAATCCTCAAGCACAGTAACCTACTATGCAATAACCCTAGATCCCCACGACCCGATTTTCTCAACCCCCAAGCGCTGTAACCTGCGAGTCTATTACTTCAGACCCCACCACCCAGTTTTCCTAACCTTCAAGCACAGTAACCTGCTGTGCAATAACCGCAGACTCCCACTAACCGATTTCCTTAACCCCTGAGCCCTCTAACCTGCGAGTCTATTACCCCAGACCCCACCACCCCATTTCCTCAACCCTGAAGCTAGGTAACCTACTATGCAATAACCCCAGACCTCCACAACCCGATTTCCTTAACCTTCGAGCCCAGAAACCTGCTAGTCTATAGCCCTCGACGACCATACCCCAATTTTCTCAATCGTTGAGTGCTGATTTTCTGAGCGTATAAATATAGAGTCCCAGGTTACTGGGCTCGAGGGTTGGGGAAATCGGGTTGCGGAAGCCTACGGTTATAGACTCGCAGGTTCCTGGTCTCGAGAATTAAGGAAATCGGTTAAAGGGGGTGTAGGATTATAGAGTCTCAAGGTACTGGTCTCGAGGGTTAAGGAAATTGGGTTGCGGTTGTCTAGGGTAATTGCATAGCAGGTTACTAGGCTCAAGGCTTAAGGAAATACGGTTGTGGGGATATGGAGGTATAGACTCGCAGGTTACAGGGCTCGGGGGTATTTGAAATCGGATTGTTGGGGTCTGGGGTTATATGAACATTGAACATACAACAAGCTGTAACAGACATGGTTTGCTACTGTTATTTCCTGGGCAAATATTTTTGTAGAAAAAATGATAACCGTGAAGAGTAAAATTTTTCATTTTTGAATTCGCCACATCTCAGCCCGAGAAAAATCGTATCGAAAAGTTAGAGTTTGCCTTTTGAAGGTCAAGAGTAGATCTTCGCGGTTTCATCGTCAGTTTTGGGAATAAAAATTCTTCTGCGATGTTACAAGGCCTCGAATACATCAAAATAAAGTGTTTTTGACCCTTTTAGGTTAGAATGTCTCGAAAACTGAGGATGCTAGAATTTCTTCTGGGGTCGGATTCGGATTTAGCGCAGCAAAAGCCTTCGTATTCACTAGGTGTGGTTTCTGGTTCCGGACCATTGTCAAATTTTGTCGGCCTGTGTAATTTGTCACGTGCTGTAAGTTCAAAGTTCATATGGTTTTGTAAAAATAAACAACAAAAGAAGATTCTTCCAGCATATTTTTAAGAACATCTAAAATTAGGAGAATTACAATCCAGAGATGAAGATCTGCGCTAAGTTGAAGTTTATAGAAATTTCTTGAAGTTTAAAGATGCTTATCGGTGTGTACCTCAAACCGCACTGCCCTTCACGGCATTCCTTCCCTTAGCCAAGGTAGAAGCAAAATACTTGTGATTCCTCAGCGTTTTCAGGTAAACCAAAACACTTAAAATTTAGGGATATCAAAATTACAAATCTTAGCAACGGCGCACAAGGAATGGTCAAACGAGACCCTTAGGCCGCCTTCTGGAGACGAGCTTATTGACAATTTATGGCCCTGGAGGTCAAATCGTGCTTTCGCCAAAGTAAGAAGATATCTAGCTAAATTACGTTAGGACGTGAGAGTTGAAAAATGCATTTCATGTTTTAGCTACAATGATAAATTTGATTAAGTATTAGCATTGATTACAAAAATAATATTCAATTTATAGAATCGATAAACATGTGTAGACAGATTTTCGGAAACGAACCTGTAATCGTCGAATCTACAACCTTGACGGAGATTATCCGGTTTACGTTAATCTTTCCTGGATGGATCTTCTCGAAACGACCCAAACGCTATTCAAAAGGCGGCTTGTTGTCTCCACGAATAATAGCCATTGTTCCAGTTGAGTTGATGTGGAATATACAGTAGGATTCTTTAATGGGAAAGTGACCTGGCGTTAAAGGAGTTGAACCATTAAGATCAGTTAAGAATAAGGGACGGGAATTCAAACATAACTTGACTCAGGTTAATACTGTGTACGATTCCTCATACATAAGGTGCGTGTCTTCTATCGCCGGTCGCAAATGTTTTTCCGTGTTTTTCACCGTAGCCGCTCAAAGCTTTCCAAAGTGAGGAGCATTGGGAGGAATCTTAAGCCAAGATGTTTTTTTGTTTATAGGAAATCAGTTCATTCACAAATACTTCCGAGAAAATTGTTTATGTGGTTCTCTCGTTCACTCGCAGGCTCTTGCAGATAACCCATCCACCATTCATGGGAAATTCTTCCCTTAACTTCCGGAAAATCCACACTTTTCCGTCGCTTGTGCATCAGCGGTCGTTCTCCTTCATGTTATTTCGTGAAGTTCGTTTAATCATCAGAATCCAAATACATTCATGGGTAGGATATTTTTTCGATTTGCCACGTACAAAGGACGAAAAATGATCTCTTTCAATATAAATATTTAGGATATAATTTATGGCTTATTGGTTTGTGCTCAAAAGTTCTAAACATTTTATTTTTGCTATAAGTGAGAGCATTTTGCTCGACGGTTGAAGCATTTTGCTGACCAATGTTGGGGATTCTTCTTATCTCCTTTGCGTAGTCCGCAGTCGGATATTTTCTATGTTGAATAACTGTGGCTGAACGAGGATTTTGAATGTATGTGTGAATAAAAAAAATTTCGTGTTGCAAATTTGTAGGTCCTCAAGGAACACACTCGGAATTAAAGAAGTGCACAATAACGGTCCTTGGTCAAGTCAATCTCATTTTACAGGAGAGGAAAAGAACCTTCCTGTAGGTACGAACCACAATCTATTTTTTTTGCTTGTGTAGGTGGGTAGATCCGTTCAACAACCATTTTGTAACTAGAAGAAGATGTTACATGTATATTACCACCCAAAATTAGAAATGCTCCTTCCTTCAACTTTACTACCTCAAAGAGCAAGTTCGAATCTACGTAAAACATAAAAATCAGAGAATCGATTTTTGGCCGCTTAGGCGTCTTTTTCCAGATCGCTTCACATATCTTTCTCCATTTTTCCTTCAATTTCTTTTTTTTTCTTTCAAACACAAATAATTTCTCTTGACTGTACTATATATTTAGTCTATAAATTTAGTTTTAAGATTTATTATGTATAATGCTATTGATCAGTGACTGCAACTCATTGTGATAACTTATAATCTCTTGTTCCTTAGAGGGCAATTCAGCGTTGGGGACTTTTACTCAATAAATACGAAATACAAATACATTTCTGTACTAAATTACCTTATACCTTTCGATTACATGACTGCCCTGCGACTTACTTTTTCTTCACCTTCTCTTATTCTTTCACTTACAAGTTTCAATTTCAACTTGCGTGGTACCACACAAAACCACGTGCTTAAGAAGACATGCCATTTGAAAGAACGAAGAAAGGAGAGGAAAACGTAAATTACTGTCCTGAAGGAAAATGCACAATTTCATTGAAAATTTCTGTTCCATGCGCATTTTTTTTCTGATTCTGATAATATCTCCACTTATTAAGTATTCATCAAAATCCTATAATACCCGTCTAATTGTTTTCGAAAACTGTAACATTCATTGTACTCTAGTCATCTAGAATAAATTCTTTGAAATTTGCAAATAATTGAATGCATTTAGATTCTGACTTTTTAGGTGCACAATTTCAAAAACTTCATTTTCTCACTGAAATATGTGAAAAAAGACGAGAAAGTATGTTTTTTAAGGAAACTCACACTGTAAAAAAAGTTATGTCAAAAATCACATTCGACAGAACTTAACTGTGAATAAAGTAGTAGAGTAATGAGACTCCAACGTTTATTTACATCGTAGTGAAATCGAGCTTCAAGGAACCTTGTGATAAAATTGTAACTGACGTAAATTAACAGTTAATAATGTGAAATTGCAGCGTATTACACTGAATACTATATAACCTATACAATACGTCGTGGAGATACGTAGAGCATTGCTTTTATATGAGACAGTGTGCTCGTATCGGAAACTAAAGCCACTTACTAACACACGCGCGCTGTGTGTGAGTGACACGGCTCGATGTATACTGAAATGAGACTGTTGATTAACAAATAACAGCATATTTACGAATTTTTTGTGTAACTTGAATTGACGAAAAGTAGAAGCGCTTGACAGAGAGTAAAATGACATGCAGTCGAGTAACCATCAGCACGCGGCAAACGCCTGGGCCGGCAGGATATTCCTTATTGTATGAGACAGTCTGTTTTCAGGAAGATATAACGTCTGTCTATAGTAGAATACAACAATACGAAAGTGTACTTTCTTGATTCTGTCGCGGTTACTATATACCCAAGAAATCCGACAATTTGTACTGGAATTTCGGTACAAATAATAATTGTTCCTAACCTCAAATCATGTAGATAAGAATTTGAAAATTAAAATATATGACCTAAAGTTACATGAAAGTACAATTAAATAAGTTACATATATACTTTTAGAATATGAGAATAAATACGGAAGGTGATGTTACAAACTAACATACTCACGCATGTTGCTGTGAATTTACAGGCAGTGTGTTTTTTTCAGTGGTGTTCGTTTTTTCACACAAGAGTCTCTTTTATTTACGTAGACTCTTGTAAATTCAATACGTATTATATGAGTCAATTAGTTCCCAGCGTACAAGGTCGTGAAACAACATAATTTTTTAACAGTACAATTTCGCTGAAAGGTGGTCTCGAAACCGTCTTATTTGCCCTCCTCTAATTGTTTTACCGAAATTTTGAATGACTTAATTTTGAAAAAAACGGAAACTGTTTCGACCTTATATGTTCGTACGCATTCTAGATTGCGACGTAACGGACAACTGCTTCGCCTCTCAGATAGGTTCACTGCATCAACAAGCTCAAGTGGGAAATCTGAAGTTGGATCTTCCTGTAGATGAGGACGACTACTTGATGCCGTCACCACAGCTTCCTTCGACGGCGACACAATACATAGATCTCATTGGGGATACGAAATCCACAGGTCGGTCATAATTAAAGATTCAAATTCCTTTGAATGAAATCAATTGTGTACAGTTCAAACTCTCGTTTCTTCTGCATACTGCTCCAGGTTTTTTCCCTGTCCGTATAATGTCCCCAAGTAATCCTGTTAATTTAGTGTTTCCATGGCAGCATAAATATATATAATATGTGTCGTAGTCTGATAAAATATTATTCTGTGACATAGAATGAGAAACCAAAATCGGTTTTTTGAGTTTTGAGGCATGTGGTGGGAGCTTGACGTAGAGGCCGTTTCGAGGTACGGATTGTCCGCCTCGATGGTTCGTCGCTCGCACGCTTCTCAGCGTCTAGGGAGGGGGCTTTATAACGCTGTGGTTTTAACATGAGTTGAACCCGCAAAGTAAGTGATCCCTACCTCCTTACCGGTATCGTAAGAAGCATTTAGTGGATATAGAGCAAATTCGAAGCGTCTACAACCCCATGGAGTCTGAATAATATCGGGCTCCGTGGCGCAGTGGATAGCGTGCCGACCTGCGAAATCGGCGGCCCGGATTCGAATCCTAGTCCGGAGTCAATTTTTGCGCTCTATCGACTATTTGCAGGTCTTCGAATTTCGTATTTATATATAGCGGTGGATAGCCGGGCATCCCCGTTACAATTTAAAAAGGTTCAATCAAATCGAGCTTCAACAAGCTGTATCCTCTCTATGTAATTTTTTTGTTATCTGCACATGCGGTAAGCGGATCAAAATTTTATTATCAACTTTCAATTATGAAAATATTTCAAGTTCGGAATTGAAGTAATTCAGAGTAAATAGAATCACACATTAAAACGTAAATCATTATGTGACATTTAATATATTATTTTTTATAGTGCAATAAGAAGATGCAGTGCAAATGTAAAAAAACGTCTAATTTCGGGATTTCGGGAAGGCCCAAGGCCCCTCCTCCCAGTGCTTGCCGCGAACCGTCCTTCCGAGAATCGAGCTCGTGGACGGAACGGTCTAAAGGGGTTCGGAAAGAGGCACTTGCCAATCCCCATTGTCGAGCAGGTCAATGCATGATAACGTCCAACCACTGGCGATTATGATCCCAAGGCTAATATGATTCCAGTGTATCCCAACATTCGAGATGAAAAGACATATAAATTAAGAATTGTATAAAATATGATTCATTCTCTCATTGTCTTCTCAAAACTCTCATCGCGCACTGCTTTCGAGGCTCGCTTTGCTCACAATTTTGAGCGCGTCTGTCGAAGCTTGCGCTTAGCGCTCATTCTTTGCACTCCCCTACATTTGTGTATCGATCTTTCAAAATTGAAAAACAAAACGTTAACTAGTGTAATTCGATGATTGTGAATTCTCTTCCGTTAAAGCTTCTTCGGTTTTAACGAATACATTCTCATCGCGCGTCTCGTGCTTTGCACTCGGTTGAACTTCGTCCAAAACGTGAATTTTTCTATATTATTTTGAACTCTAATGTATTGAATGTATATTATATAGATTCATATACCGCGATCCGGGACTACTTCAGATAATGCAAAACAAAGTATAAAATTTTTTTTTCATGATTATATAATATTTGTTATAATATTAACATTTTCATTGAGCATTGATATTGAAATAAATGTATTTTCATTGTCTTTTTTTTATAATTATCGATATTTTTGTATCTCTTCTTAATATACAATTTTTCTTTGCAACATTATTTTCGTTTTTCGTATAGTTTTGCTGGAAACTAGACTCTTATAATTTAAATATATTTTTTGCCAGATAAAACAAAAACTATGCGTCTAATAGAAAACAAATTTTCAAAGCAAATTTGTAGATCTCATGGAGGTGTTCAATTTTGTTTCTCATAATTTTTTCCCCATCTCGTACAGTTTAGTCCAGAAAAACGATTTTTTAATTTTTAATAACATTTTTGCTTATAAAAGGGAAGATGTGCGTCCCATCTAGAAATGGTTCAGAACAAATTCGTTGATCTTTTTTAGGTGGATGATTTTCATCTCAGAATATATCCTTGTATGTGTGAAACTATGTGTAAATTCTGTTCATTCAATTGTATTCAACGTGCAAAACTGTTCAGAATAGTTGAGAAAGGCTGGCTAACGAACATGACCTTTCTTTTTGGTCCTCTAAAACGTATGCCAGGGCGCAGTACAATCCAATTAGTCTTTAAAAACTCATCCGATGTGCAGACGATAACGACGACAGGCAGACAGAAATCATTGTAAAACCTGTTTTTCGGATCCAGGGGGTCTACAAACGTGAAAATTCCGTTAAATCCGCGGAAGTCAATTTTGACATGAAAAAATACCTTCTCAGCATGATGTGAATATGAAAGAATCGGATATTATAATAGTTGGAAAATCTCATAACAATTAGAAACAACGCCTTCTTTATGAACAAATGTAATTCTTCAAGAAATGTAATAATTAATAATAGTTATTATGAAATTCACCAGGCGGAAATATTATACAGATAGTTCATACATAGTTCATACATAGTATATAAATTAAAATTTGAATAAACAACCACCGCAGGGTCCGCCCGGGAGCAACCGCCACTCTGGAAAATGGCACAAGCTCCCAGTCGAACCGCAGT
>WSXT02093370.1:0-11655 GCA_011762715.2 Neuroterus valhalla
AGAGTTGGGGTTATTGGGGAGAATGATCTAATCTATAAAGTGTAATAAGGACACGGATCGACCCAAGTAGGACTGCTCTTTGCATCCATCCCGCAAGTGCAACGGCCTAATTTTTGCACACGGGTATGGCTCTCATGTTTCTAACCTGTGAAGGTGTCGCACCTCCAAGAGCACCGATGATGAGAACAATTAGTTTAACCGTTTATCCTTGATGATGCGACAGAAGATGTTCCCTGAGATCTCTGTACCTCTCGTTTTCCTCGATTTTCTTGCAAATTACAACAGATAAATGAGCAAATTTTGAAATTAAAAAAATTTTCCAATGGTTTTTACTCTTGCAGAAATAGGGTATGGTAAGAAATGTGCGAGAATCGAGTATGATTTCAAGAAAATCAATGGTTGCCATTGACTGCAAGAGTTTGCAATCAAATTATTTTTTCGAAATTTTTCTACAAAAAATTCGATTAATATAAATTGAATAGGAAGTAAGTAATTGTAATAGGTTATTCAAAATATTTGCTTATTTGCAAAATTTTTCTAGAATACTTATTTACCTTGCAAAAAAGCCGAATAATTTTGAACCTGCCGTTATCTACCATTAATTTCATGGAAATCTATAAAATTTCTATTATTGATTTATTTATGCTCGCTGATCACAAACATGAATCCTAAAAAATCCAATATTGTCATTGAGTAAAAACGTTTTGCTAGTTGAAATTTTTGCGCAAAATTTTTGCAAATTTATTATTTATTCAAATAATACTCAATCTTCGAAAAAAATAATTTTAAAAGGTAATGAAATTTATTATTTCTCACGCGAAATTTTTTTTGAGTATTTTTTGTGTCTTGCAAAAAACAGAATAATTTTCAAGCACTCGATATTCACTCATTATTTATTTTTCGTTACTTTTTATGGTTGCTGATACCGAACAGTAAATCTAAATAAATGAAATATATGCATTGAAAGTTTTTTTTTTGTAAATTTAGTTTTTAACAAACGATTGAACGATTTTCCAAAAAAGTTAACTTTTGAATAAATAGCAACATTTATTCAAAAATTCAACAATTATAATTTTTCTGTGACGCGAAACACTATAATGGAAAAAAATAGAATAAGAATGTAGGCTTTTTAAAATTCATAAGTGACAAATGAATAAGTTTTATATAACGTTTAAAATGTTTCCATTTGAATGTTTTCCTATGACGGCAATGCCGAATTATTTATTTTATTTTCAAGCTATTGGAAAAACTTTTTATTAGTATCTCAGCATACTTAGATAGTTTTCACTTTAAAAAATAAACTGCATTCGTCAAAACTTTGCAATATTGTAAAACCCAGAGTTATGAATTTTTCAAAAAAGCCGAAAATGAATTTTTTCAATCTTCAATTCCTTATACCTTTTAATCTGTAAGTTTTTTGTGCATAATGCACCTTATATTTTTTTTCTTATTTTACTCAAGATTTTCATAAAAAATTGGTTCGAAATCATAAAAAAGAATTTTGCAATAATTGTTAAAACAAAATTGTTTATGATCATTGGCACTATAATATAATATTAAAAAATCTTAAGCAATCATCTTTGCCTAATGTTCTATGAAATAATACTTAATGTAAAGTGAGTTGATATCCATATAGCGGGTTTTGAATAAGTAATTTATAATTTAATAAGATTTCAATAAATAAATTATGTTTAGGCAAATATCGGCACAAGATGTAAAGTTTTTAAGGTGCTTATGAATATTATTCACCACTTTTTATCAGAATATTGAAGGAATGTTGCGGTATATTAAAACTTTTCTCTAAACGTACTTTTATTTTTCAAAGAATACTTGAGCAATTTTCATGATTTTCCTATTGATTTCACGAAAAATAAAAACATAATTGAGAATTCTCATTACAGTATGTGCAAATTTCCTGAATCGAATCCTTTTTTTTGAATAACCAGAGATGCAGTAGGCTTGGATATACGCTGCTTCAAACATCACGCGCGGATGATACTCAAATATGCTCTCAGGCAAGCCCAGATATTTGTAGGACTCTCCGGCGCTAAGGTGTCAGATAGCACTTGCGTCGACAAGCTCAGGGTCGTTATCTATACCTCCAGATGATACTTAGAGCGTCTCCCACATGTTTCTTCACAGAAGCATCGATCTTCAAGTCATCCACGTAACATGTATGAGTGATCTTATACTTACGAACGTTAGTTCCGCCACAGAGGTACCCATGAAAATCGCGGAATGCGAGAGATAGTGGCAATAGTTTGATGCAGAAGAGAAGAGGGCTTATTGCGTCACCCTTGAAAACACCTCCCTGGAAAGTGACACTGTTGGTAGTCACACGATGTTTCCAGATGTAATGGTGAATCTGGTCTTCCAAAAAGGCAACAATCTCTCAAAGCATCCTACTTTATCTGAATGAACCTTCAAGCTTTTCGAAAGACAGATTATCAGTCTAGGAAAAGTTGAATTGAAAGTTTCTGATGATCGATACTCCTGTCGATCAGCAGGTTTTCCCGACAGCCTGCTGCGCCTCTTTTTTTCCCTCGTTTTTCGTAAATCTCACTGCACGCAGGTCCAATTATCCTAACAATCCTTTCATTCATGATAGTTGTAGAGATCTTATGCAACATGTTCAAACAATTTTTTGGCATGTAGTTCCTTGGGTTGGACAAGTCGCCTTTCTTCGGGAGGAGTACGGTTCGTCCTAACACCAGCCACTGCGGAATAGGGATCTCTTACATTAAATATGAGGTAAACATGCGGGCCAGATGTCGGTGTGTAGAAGTAATCTGCTTCCACTGAAAGTTCTAAATACAATCTGGACCAGCGGCAGAGAAGTTTTTCTTGTCCCTTGATATTTTCTTTACCTCCTCAGCAGTCATTTGTGGACATTCCTTCTCGGATGCTATGGTGTTCAATTGATGTTTTACTTCTTACATCTCTCTCTGAAATGTCTTGACTCTATCAGACTTAGGCGAGTTTCTAACAAAAACAGGAGGATCGCTTAAGAGGTGCGATGGGTTAGCGAAAGTGGTGGTATACAAAGTTATCTTTATACCAGATAAAGATAAGTATCAAATAGAATCACAAAGCGTTTCGGAATTCCTTATGCAGCAAATTAAGGTGGAAGTGCGATAAAAACGACGTTTTTTAATGATTTTTCCATCACACAAATTTTTACTCGAAAGTTTTTATTTTTTATGTGTTATTCTACATGGTATGAAGTGTAGAAGAAATTTTTTTTGTAAATTTTCTTTGCCATCCGGTGGAGATATGGGCGACCGGATGATGCCATCTTCCAAATCCTAGTCTTTTTTGAACATAAAAAAAATAGGCAAATCGTCTTGGAAGATCGCCCAGAATCGTGGGTACCGGTTCGAAAAACACTGTTTCGACAAAAACGCGTTTAAAGATCTCACGCTCGAGACCTTACGCCGAATCTCATTTTTCGACTTTCCCGAAGAAAAAGGTCGTAATAAAAAATTTCCGAAAACAGAGTGTATCAACTATATTGAACTTCGTTATAGGTTACACACTCTGTTTTCGAAAATCTTTGTTGCAACCTTTTCCTTCAGGACAGTCGTTTCAATCACTTTCCGATACCATCTGAGGTAGAGGAAGGTTTCTACATTATTTTTGAGGGTTTAGAGTAACCAAAACTACAACAACAAAATTTTGATTTTTTGAACATTTTTTACCAAACTACCCCCCAACACAAACAAACCAACTAATAGATCAATTCGAAAATTCATTCGAAAGAACGAGGCAACACAACCTACTGAACGGAGATAGGAAAGAACCACCACCATCTCACCGCATATTTAAGGAATCACAGAGAAAATAGGAAAAGTTCTCGAGAAACGCAACACCCAATCATATTCAATCCACCTACGAAAACTACACAACTTATAAACAATTATGTAGAGAAAAAAGTATTGCTTGGTTATCTGAAAGTACATAAAATCGCTTGTTTATGTGGAAAAGTCTTCATCGTAGAAAACCGGGACAGGGGTGAGCGAACGTATGGAAGAACATAAAAGTGAAGTCGAGCTTGAACGCTTGACGCAATCAATATTTGCTGAACATCATATCAGAACAGGATATAGCAGTTTATTCAACAAAATAAACGTCATGACAAAAACATACAATGTTTTTCCTTGAAAACAAAAAGAAGGAATCGGAATCTAAAGACACCCTGTAAACATCAATTTTTTCATGGGATGTTTCAAAGAATCTGATAACCGACGCCCAAGAAGGTTCGCACTTTTCGCTACTGTAAGGCTTTGGATGGAGATGAAGATGGAGGATAGTGTTTTCATCTTTTTCCTCCTAGAAAACCACCATTCCCTTCACGGCATGGTTTTTCCCGGAACCGCTCCCGGATCACTTCAGAGGGTGCGTTTTTTTGTCTACTAAGGCTCGTGCTGATTTCCTGTTGTTCTTGCTTGTCTTCGTTATCCTTACATAGATATACGCGTCGTCCATAGTAGCGCAACAATGTAACGCATCGGGCTCATGGCCTTCGACATCTTGGTAAGGCATGGTTGTTTCTTCTAAATCTTCTTTATGATGTTTTGAGCCAGCTCGATTAAACTGGGGATTCCGCCAGCTTCTTTTTCAGAGTTTTTCCTCGGTACGTTGCACATCTTGCAGTCCCCGGAAGATGTTGGATCCAGTGTTTATCTCCTATAGGGGCGCAGAGGTAGCACCGTACATTGCTGTAACAGTCCACAGCCTTACAATCCTTCGAACCGCATCTCTAGCAGTGACCCTCCCTATCAGAACCGTCGCAGCCGGCTACCATGTGGCCGTAGTCCTCTCCGCAGGACTTGCTTTGAATCTCGTTGACTCAGATTCGACAGAGTGGTTCTTTCGAGCCTCCTCAACCTCTCATTTATCCGTGAATGGTTTCATGTTGAAAATATCGACGTTAACTTTGAGCTCTTGCTTGCGCATGTTCACTTTTTTTGGGCTACTTCCTTATGGCAGAGAAAAATTCCTAGCTGCCCTCTGCCTCGCTACCAACCTAAAATAGGATCCCTCCATCTAGTGTCTTCCGCAAAACCTCGATTTGAACGCGAAGGGTGTCTGGCTTCACCGCACTCTTATTCTTCTCTAAACGCTAGCGCACCTAAAACCCTCAGCAGTTCTGATAAGCACCGCCTCAGGTCGTGCTCGCTTCGATGATACCTTCTTCGTTGGCCTGCCAGACGGTTTGTCCTCTCTGAGAAAACTCGAAGTTACTTGCGTAAGTCTTTGTGCCTAGGTTTTCATACTTTTGACTCACCTAACTGCCTACTCGTCTCCGGAGGACTGTCGATTCGGTCTCTTGGCCTCTTCTCTTGGGCGGGGGAAGAAGATGTCCCAGAATCTTTATCCGTCTGTGTCCCCATACTTTTCGTCGCTGTCTTTCCAGCAGACAGCTTTGCCTCTCGAACCGTTTCTTCTAGGATCCTTATTCCAAGTTCTGCGGAAAGAAGGCACTCGAAGTTAGCGAACTAGTACCTTGCGTATTGTTTACTGTACTCTAGCTTTTTGTTTACGGTAAGTGCTCCCCCTTGCCCTTGGTGATTGGCAGGTTCATGCTTCTCTTCGACCTGCGAAAATCCACTATCGTTTCCAGGATGCTCTCCAGCTTTTCTATGTACATCTTCGTCTTTTCCATATGGTCTATTACTTCATATTTAAATCCCACATCAGTCTTTGAACTCGAGTCCGATTCCTCCGTCATACCTAATTCTCTATCAGGGTACATATCACTCGAATTTCTATATGGAAAATCGTTCAACATAATGAATTCTATATTAAGAAGTGCGTATACTCTAGGAGGCGACGGGGTATACTGTAAAAATCGCTTACGATACCACTTCCTGGTGCAACGCAGTCTCCGAAGCAGCAGTTCACGCCTTAGCTTACCAGTCTCCACATCCTGGTATTTCGGTCAATATCAGGCAACTTCGAGAGTATATATAAGAACAATATAACCTGAAAATTCATTTGGAGGTTAGCCCTGAAGAATTTAGGTAATTACGATTCATCTATCCATGATTTAAGAGATGAAATTTAAGGGTTTCATGCGATATAGGGGAGCATGCCAGCATCCTAAACCACCTCACTTCTTAGCTTCACCGAAACGTCCTAAATATCCGAAGTAGTGTGTGATGATTCTTTGTTGTATCTTACTTCTTCCTGCTTTTCTTATAATTTAGGTTGTGAAAACATATTCATCAGAAGGTTGTGGGACATTTTTTAAGTTCTATTCCGAACAGGTAATACCGACATCTTCTGATTCCAGTATCCATATCATGGCTTTTTCCGTTTAATAGTCAACTGCATGAATATTCTGTGACAACTTACGACTTCCAGGTTTGTGCGAACATCGATTATTCCCAATGCTATTTATATTTCTCGTAGTTCTTTATCTCATCCGCAGAAGGTCCAAAGGTATCACTTTTCCTGCAACGGTTTTGCTTTTAATCAGTGGTCCATATCAATTATAAAAAAAAAACAAAGACTGCTGCTAGCGGATGCAACTTGGACCAAGAAAGTGTCTCACTAGAGGATAGCATGGAACCACCCGGATTTGGATCGATTTTCTTTGAGATATTGCGTTCAATGTTGAAACATTCTGTTGTCATATTGGAACAACCTCGAATGCCCTCATATACACCCCAAATTTAGTCCACATATCCAGAAAATTGTTCAAGATATAAAGTTTATAACATTTTATAAGATTATAACCGTTATAGGAAAGGAATATTTTGCAATATTCACGGGTTTTTTGTTCAGGGTCAAAAACGCTCTCATAGACGCAGCTTGATAAAAACACACTTTCTTCATATTTTGGATCATGGAATCACATCGCTAGCTGGAAGAGATCATTTGTTCATAGTAAAACGAAGATTTTCCAAATACTACCAAGACGGCTGTGCTGACTTCTTTCCTCGTTTGAGAACAAAAAACAGTTTCTACCTTTCAAGAGTAACGTTGGCGTCATACTTATACGAGCAGTTTGAAAAACAAAGTTATCTGCTTAATTATTAAATATATGCGTTTCATGATAATATGTGACAGAAAAGTGAGTCCCTGGAAAATTGAAGGCTCAAAAATTTTCAGATGTGAAGATGTCTTTGAATATACTCAGCGGAAAATTGCTAATGCTGACCATTGTATCGAAAATAGCACAATTATGGTAGCCAGTTGTTTTCTCACTGGCTGAAGATAGGTTTATAATTTCGGGCTTATATCAACGGAATTTCAGGATGATGACCGCAATTCTAATATTTGTTAGCCATTTATAGTCCATGTCTGGTAGCTAAGACCGTCCTGATGACCCCGAATCTATGGGTAGCTTGGCTGTAATTGATGAACCAATAATTGGACTAATTATTGGTATAAATGGAAAATAAAAATCAGCGGAATTATCATTCATTGCCTTTATAGTCAAATTTGTTTCAAATATTGGCTCACGCTTGCTCCAATCATTGGTCCGTCAATGGCAGCCAAGCTACTGACAGTTTCGAGATCAGTGGGCGGGTAATGCAACATAACTACTTCGCACAAACAAGGCACACGTAACAGAATTAAGTAACCAGTTTTGCTATAACTTTACGACATCTCCACGGAATTTTCACGATGTCACGTTGATGTCGTGTGTCCGTGTCATTAAGGTGTTTCTAAGATATCTTCCAGACATTTTAGTGTTACGCAGATGTCTTCCTGTCACGTTCCAGGCATCGATGTGGCACTCCTTTGCTATGTCGTGAAAATGCCATATAGATGTCGTCAAAACGTAGTCTATCATCTACTTACCATGTAAATCCATTCCAATCAAGCGGAAATTGACAAGTTCTACTCACCTGAAACAAATAAAATAAACAAATAAATCAAAAATTATTGAACAGAGACACTTACAATCTCCATGAACAAAGTGTATAACAAATTTCGTGTCCAATTCTAAAGTTTTACAAGGAATTTCTCCGTTTTCAAAAACATCCATGAAGAATGAAACCTTCCTTACTGAGTTTTCGCAGGTTAAGGCAACAAATAACTTATAATGACCAATTATTTCAGAAGCATGCGGTCATCAGGTCCCTCGTATACAGAACTGTCTTTATTATAATTTATTATGATTAGCGTAATTCACAGAACAAACTATAAAACTTTAGAAATATCCTGACTCAGAACAATCACACAAACAAGGAAATTGCTGAAGCAACAAGAAAAAATACTAGAGAAACAAGTTAACAGAACCTGCTGAAGGAAGAGGAGAGAATATCAACCATCATCCTACCGTACATTCAAGATACCACAGAACGAATAGGAATTCTCAATGAACACAAAATCCAAACCATATCCAAAATTTCAAACCAACCACGAAAATGGGCCAACCTCTAAATATCCATTAGGGCTAAAGGACCTTTGAAGTGATCCAGAAGTACTATAACCTGGGAGCGTCGAGCGCCAGCTAGTCTTATTGACAACTAGGTAAGGAAAACCAACAAAACCAAATGATATTAAATTTTAGCTTGATTTGATAGTTTGACTATGGCCTTAACCATAGCAGCGATGGTGGTTATTTCTCTATCAGGTGTAAAACCTTGACTAGCTCTAGAGTTAGAAGTCGGCGAGGGGAGTAATCAGGAGTGACGTCACGACTGACAGGCAGGGAAATAATGGTGAATCTCTTGATTTATTAACCACATCATTGTTCAACACAGGATTTATTTATCGAATAACAACCACAAAAGAAAACGGACTAGTCTTTAAGAGTCGGTCATTTTGATTGACCGCGTGGTTTCTATAGCAACCCGCTGATGTTACTTATTATATGCAGAGAGCAATACCTTTCTCGAAATCGTTACAAATGCACCTAGACTTTTAACACCACTAATCTTGAACGAAGTCTGAGGTAATGTGGCGAGAATTCTACCTGAGTTACCTCGGGCACTGACGTACCGCGTGGTGGGATTCTCGGATGCCCATTTCCGATTACACAGAAACCCTACGCGTGAACGTCGGCCATTTTTGTGGACCGCGTAGTATAGTTTCTGTCGTCTTTCCGCTTCACAATTTATTACGCTAGTACTAACCCACAATGATACTGATTTTGTTAACGAACTCTTCCAATCTAGGACAGGAGTATTTAAACTTTCGAGGCTTTACCACCGCTATTGCGTTTAAGACCAATTCACTGCACAAGCGGAAATTCCACGGATCGAGCGCCGGCCATTTTAATAGACCGCGTGGTAGAATTTCACGATTGTTTCCTGCCGTACTGATTTTACGCCCGAACAAATCCCCTAATAAAGATACAAATCATAGAGGTGAAGTGAAATACCGACGCTGTTAGCCACTGGTCAGCTACTGCTGACGGCTATACGAATTCGACTGTGATAGCCCACTTTTGAAATTCATATGATAGAACCCGACAAGCATTAATGTGAGACATATCAGAGAACTAGGCGAACAAGAAGGCAAATTACTTGAAAGTCGTTCAAGTATATAAAAATTGCTTTTCTTCTGGTAATCTCTTTGATGGTTGAACAAAGAGTGTCCGTGAAGCTTAATATGTTCAGCTCCACGGACTCAAGAGAACGTGTTGACATGCGCAGATGACCGAGTGCGACGATTGGTAACGTGGTCTGTTGCCGTGTCCATGGCAACTGCCACCTGGCCGCATTCGCACGCATTGGCGGTTGGTTTGAATACATCCATGGAGCAATCAGAGTTCTCCTCCTGTCGGTTGCCATGGTGATGTGGTCGCCTCGTGGCATCCGCAACCCTCCTTCGTGCTCGACTGCATGACCGGCCCGTCTGCCGCTCATAACAGGTTTCAAGTCTTTAACCAGATAACTCGTGTGACATAGTAGGGCAAAAGAAAATAAACGAAAAATGTCATTAATAAATGTGATAAAACTCAAATGATGTGCTTTCGATCCCTGGTCGGACGTTCCGGACTCTTCTTTTAAGCGTTGACGTAAATGATTGATTTTGATTGATGTATTGAATTTTAACATTGAATTATATGACTCGACGTGATTGATTGGTTTTCTTGAACACAATTTGTTTACCCATTAATCACAGTTGCTCGCAGGCAAATATCAAAGTTTTTGACTCATAGTTCAAGTTTGCCAAAATTAACATTATCCTTCCAAGAAGGCATAGAAAAGCAACAAAAATTTCAAAATATCCCAATAACATTGATAGAAATAAACGATATGGCACTAATCCGATTTGGCTCTCCGTCGTCCTAGGTTTTTGGAAGAAGAAGACTCGATTGGCCAATCAGTTTTAATCAGTCCTGGTAGTAGGACCTTTGGCTAATCACGATCATCGCAGATAGCGAATCTAAGAACAAAATACCCTATCATCTCAGTTTCAGGACAGCCCTGAAGATGTGAACTGTAACGTTCATGAAACTTCGGCAGGATTTGTAGTTTAGTACACGAGCGAAACCCGAATCACATTCTTGCTAAGGCCTAATATTAGATTTGTACGGTGATTAAAAACATCTTTTTTGGATAGAAATATGATTTCCAAAATGCGCATCTGATCCCATCCGTAAATTAAGTATCAGGACTAATATCACATTTTATAATAGTGTTAAGTCAAATACTCATCAGATCACACACAAAAATTGTTGAAGCTAAAAATTAGTTAATGAAAAATTCAGAAATGCAAGGAACTGTACTAGTAGGTTTGACTAGATAGTAGAATTTTCAACTAAACTTATTATCCGAAAATTTAATCTACCGGCAAACTTCTTTATTGATCCTTATACCTTTTCTTACCATCACCTTTTCTATTCCTTCCCGGTCCAGAGAATTGAACGCCGCTTTTGGGTCTACAAACATAGCTATCATTCCTCCCTTCACCTTTTTAACCCTCCTATTTATTATATAATTTACAACGTATATGTTATCCATTACCTCCATTCCTTTCCTAAACCCCGTCTGATTAGGTAGCAATATCTCTCTTTCCTCCACTTCTTTCTCTAATCTCTCCGATAATACCGTTACATACAACTTGTACAAGGTTGGCATTAGCGTCACTCCCCTATAATCCTTGACCTCCTCTTCTTTGCTTTTTTTCAATATTGGTACCACTACTCCTTCTTTCCATATCTCTGGCCAACCCTCTCCTCTACATACCCTAGTGCACATTATGCAAGCCCATTCCTCTGGTTCCTTTCCCCCATATTTCCACACTTCATTCCGAATCTCACCCAGACCTGGAGCTTTTCCCTCCTTCATTATTCCTATTATATAGTTTATTTCTTCTCTTAATATGTCCTCTTCCTCGTCTTTTTCCCTTCTTTCTCTTCCGTTCCTCTTCACTTTATTCTCTACCCCACCTAACAGATCCATGAAATATTTTTTCCATTGTACTATCTCTATATCCTGGTTTACCCTCTTCCTCATTTTCCTCCCTTTATCTACTACTTTCTAAACCTCTTCTTCTGTTCTAGCCTTCTCCGCCTGTTCTTTAAACCTCTTATTTTCCTCCTCTTCTTTCTTGTCACATATCTCAGAATATTTTCTCTTTTTTCTTCTATATTCATCTCCACTACTTTTTCCTTTCCTCCATCTCCTTAGTTCCTTTCTTACTTCCTTTTTTTTCTTTACATTTCTTATCCCATCCATTCCTGTTCTC
>WSXT02093381.1:0-11655 GCA_011762715.2 Neuroterus valhalla
GATAACTTGACTAGTTTTTAAACACGTATTTTCTTTTTTGATTTCTTAGTAAATTCTGAAAATTAATTAAGTTGTCGTGAGTTGAAGTAAAGAAGGAGATCAACTTTTGATTTTAAGAAAAACTAGTTTCATATCTATTTCGGGAACAGTAGAAGATACAAAATATATTTTCCGGTAAGAAAAAGATGCGCACTGAAATTTTTTATTGAATAGTGTACTTTTAAGAACTAAAAAATTCGGAACCTCATTTTCGAATGGCCAGGTTTCACCCTGTTCTCTTAAAAATAATTTTACGTGCCTCCCTGTGATGATCCGGCAGCTCAATAGACGTGCCAGCTCTGACGCGAAAGAGATAGAGGATCAGAAGCACGGATGTGAGAGAGACATTTCGAAGGAACAGCTATCCTTTTCTTGCCATAGCGAGCGAGCACAGGTGCGAAAGGGACGTATTGGACTCTGCCATGCCAGAACATTCTGAAAACTCTCAATTTCAGTCTGACGTATTTAATTAAGCATCATCGAGCTCATCAAGACAAGGTATGAATGCACGGATAAATAATTTGAACCCTTGCAATAAGCTCGTTGAATTTTTGGTCGTGGCAAAGGCTGAGTTTCATTTATATAAGCAAATGAAAAACGCGTTTCGGTGATTCTGAACATTTTGTGATAATCTTAGCTGATAGCTGAACTTAGCGTGGTGGTTGGCGCTCGTTTCTCTCACCTTCGGCCAACTACCGCTGGCCAGGATGAAATGTCGCCAAAAACACCTGCGGTGCCCAAAATTCTGCCATGTATCAATTTACAAATACAGTCAACATTGAAATTAATCAAAAATGAAATCATGAGAATCAAAGTCTGCAATAAATCGCACTTTATTCCAAAAAAGATACGAAGATCCTCATCCTAATGCAATCTTTTCATAGCTGTTCTAAAGAAGGAGAATAAGAAGAGGAATAATAAGAAACGAAACTTGTGCCCATACATTCAAAAATATAAGAACTGTACATTTGTTGATATAAAATGTTAAGACAATTAACAGTTGATTCCATACAAAAATTGAGCCTATTGATTGAAAAACATCCAATTGGTAAACTTTTCCATAAATATTTGTTTGGAAAATTGAAAACTGTTTCTAACTGTTTATTGAGGGTCGTCCAAAAATGTATTAGAAATTTTTTTTTGAATTCTTATGAAAACGCCCGAAAATTTTTTCAAATCCACAAAAAGAAACGCATTTTTTTGTTGAAGAAAAAATATATTTAGAGGTGGCGCAAACCCCATGAAGTTTAACACGTATTTCCCATAAGAAAGAAAGACGTTTTTGTAGGTTTTATTAAGAATTCTCAATATTAGGTGAATCGAGTTCAAAATTCACCATTTCTCTCCACAATTAGTCACAGAATGCGAATAAAATATTACTTTTCAAAAAACACCCCCATAAGTCTGTTTAATAGGGTCCCGAAAAACCCCCATAAGTGAAAAAATGGTCGGAAAGTCAAAGTTTTTTGTGAATTTTTCAACTTATTTCCAGCGTTTCAGTTGGAGCGAGGTAATAATCAAATAAAGTTAACAAAAATAATTGTTTACACAGTTTTTTCTAATAATTATAACAATATTCTTTTAAAATAATGCTACAAAGTTGCAGTTTTTTACCAATTTTTCAACTTTCTGTCTACTTTTACTTGAAGTGAGTAATTATTTCTCATAATTTAGCAGAAACTATTGTTTAAACAGATTGTAAATGTTGATAGCTATCTTCTTCTCGATTAATACTATATAATTGCGGTTTTTTTTCTGAAATTTTTAGCTTTTTGTCACTTTTCAATTAGATTGAAGTAATAATTATTTCAAGTTAAAAAAAATCATTGTTCAAACACATTTATTATCATTGCTAATAATATTCGCTTTGCCTAATGATAGAATCATTACGGTTTTTTCTGAAATTTTTAACTTTTTGCCCACTTTTCACTTGCAGTGAGTTAATATTTCATTTGGTCTAACAAAAATAATGGTTAAAACAAATTATTATTTATGGCTATCTTCTCTTAGATTAGTGCTAAAAAGTTACGGTTTTTTCTGGAATGTTAAACTTCACCTTTTTGTACTTTTCTCAATGTTTAAAAGAAATCAATTAGAACAAAAATGCTGAGTTCATTGATAAAAAATTTGAATTTCGAATTTTCTACTAAAATTATGGATCTTCAACGCGAAAATTAAGTTTTTGAGAAAGTAGTTTAACTTCCAACCAAAGAGTTGAATCTTCGACTTAAAAATATAAATTTTTAATCAAGAATGTAATTACTAACAATTAAATCAATTAAATCTAATTCAATGAAATCGACTTTTATCCAAATCACATTCAGTGCCAAGTTAAACATTTCAGAAAAAAACCACAACTTTCTAGCCCTTATCTCAGAAAAAGGTTATAAACAATAATAAATTGTTTAAATAAACATGTTTGTTAACTCGCATAAATTATTGTCTCACTAAGTGAAAAGTGGACAGAAAACTTGAGAGCTTAGAAAAAACCGCAACTTTTTTGCAATAATCTAAGGGAAGATAGCCATAAACAATAATAATTTGTTTAATCAATTATTTTTTGTAAATTGAATTAAACATTAACCCAATTCAAGTGAAAAGTGGGGAAAAAGGTAAAAATTTCAGAGAAAACCAAAAGTTTGTATCATTAAACAAAGAAAATATTATTATCAATGATAATAAATTGTTCAAACAATTATTTTTTCAACATGAATTAATAATTACTTGAATCTACTTGTAAAGTGATGAAAAGTAAGGAATTTTAGGGAAAAAACGCGACTATGTAGTATCAATCAAAAAGAAGATAGTTATAAACATTTACAATTTGTTTAAACCATTATTTTTTCTAAATTAAATTGAATAATTACTTACGTTAAGTAAAGAGTGGACAAAGAGTTGAAAATTTCAGAAAAAACCGCATCCTTGTAGAATTAGTCTAAGAGAATAATGGTATAATTAAAAACAAATTGTTTGAACAATAATTTTCTTAACTTTAATTGATTTTCACCTCGCTTTAACTGAAACATTGGAAATAGGTTGAAAAATTCAGAAAAAAACCTTGACTTTCTAACCCTTTTCTAAGAGGAAATTGCTAAAAATCATGAATTTTTCAAACAATTTAAATGAACATATAATTAGTAGTACAAAGTAGTATTTCATGTATTCGAAATGATCTGCGATGAAAAAACCTCAAGAAACTTGTAATTAGCGCTAAAAACTCGAAAACCCTATTTTTTCACTTCTGGGGGTTTTTCGGGGCCCTATAAAACAAATTTATGGGGGTGGTATTTGAAAAGTAATACTTTATTTGCATTCTGTGACTACTCGTGAAGAGAAATGGTGAATTTCGAACTCGATTCGCCTAATATTGAGAATTCGAAATAAAATTTACAAAAACGTCTTTTTTTCTCATGGGAAATACGTGCTTCATGGGGCTTACGCCACCTTTAAATATTTGTTTTTTTTTCAAAACAAAAATAATGCGTTTATCTTTTTGTGGATTCGAACGAATTTCCGGGCGTTTTGTATAAAAATTCGAAAAAATATTTTTCTACTGCATTTTTGGACCACCCTACTGGTCATGGTCGACAATGGCTGATTTTTGTATTAACTACAATCCATGCTCCCCCTGAAATCGTCACGAGCAATCGGAAAGTCACTCTTATAGCAGTAATGAATTAATTGCAGCCAGGCCGCGTGTCCGGAAGTAGTCCGATTGTGTCCGTTTCCGGTGGGATCCTCCTTTTGACTCGGGAACTTCGTGGTCCGTTTCCAAAACCACGGACTTTTGGGTTCAAAGTGCATGGTCGTTGAATGGTTTCCATTGTCCTTGACAATATTTATTTCATTGTCGAGTATATGAACTAGGATGGGAGGATGCTGCTACCAATAGCAAAAGTACCCTAAATCTTCGGATGAGTTGGCGAACCGTTGACAGAAATTTTTCCAATTTCCTACAACTTTAAAAAAATGCTGTAATTTTTTATATCGATTTATAAACTAAGATCAAATTCTGAAGCTGTAACGTTTAAAAGTTTCACTCGTTATCTGACCTCAAATATTTTAAACAATTTATTGAATGGAGAAAAATAGAAACATTAATCATTGTTAACTGACTCAATTTTTAAAATATGAATCTTAATAAATAAGAAGTTAGAAAATATTGTTGAATATATATTCATGCATATGCAATTGTTTTTTACACAAAAGAGATATTTAAGGTTTTCTTTTGCTTCCAAAATCAATCGCAATTCTAATTCGATCTTCATCGCTGATCTTGTATACTGTTCTTTGAAATATTATCTGCAATTATATTTGGATGCATTTTTTTTGGAAGAGCCTCTAATGTACAAATAAGCTAGCTACGTAGAAAGACGAATATTATCTGAATAGTTGATTAACAAATAGTTCTATGAAAATTTTATGTTACAAGATCAAAAACTATGATATTAGGAAAAAAAGTATTCGAAATTACCTAATCTTGAACTTAATTTATAAAATTGGTGGGTGAAGGCCCATTTATTATTGCATCCAATCAGAAGAACCTAAAGCATGAACAATGAATAAAGTAGTTCAGGTTATAATTTTCGTTTGAATTTAGTTTTTTGCATCTCTGCGTTTTTTCTTCTGCTTGACATAAATGTCGCAATTTTTAATCATTTTCAATTAACGGAAGATTATTTCATAACTTGGAAGATTTAGATAAATAATTTGAATGAACATTTAAATAAACAATTATGCCTATAACTATTTTTATTACCTATGATTAAGCTCCTATTCTGAAATTCCTTGCAATAATTAATGGACCTCTCTTTGGCAATTTTATAAATGAAGTTAAACCGACCGATTGTGGACCGCACCGCAGCTCAGTTGAGAGAGCACTCGGCTGAATAACGAGAGGTCTTTTTTCAATTTTAATTTCAATTTTTAATTTTGACGTCTATTTACAAAAAAAAAAAAACACGCAAAACTTCTTTCCTGCATTAAACTGGTGTGATGAATTCCTCTCATCCGCAGATTTTTTTAAATATTGCAAATATTTAAAAAGGGGGAAATTCGCAGAAACTTGTTCGTTTTGTTATTAGATATGTCTCCTGTATTATTTTCTTGAAATGTCGGAAACATGAAAAAAAGCTGTATATGTCAAATATATTGCAATAAACAAATCCCTTTACAATACATGGAAAAAGGTGGAAAAATTCTTTTTTTTTATTGCTCATTTTTCGTGAATCGTGATGCTTATAGGCACGCTTTACGAAAATGTAAGGACAAGTTCAAATTTCTAACAAATTCAAGTTCTAACAAAATCAAATATTACACCTCCGAAAGTTTATGGGATATATCTGCCAAAACTTTTTTTTTTATCAAAAAATTTAACCAACCAATTTGTACTATATATTTTCTCCCAATAACTCAGCTCCTGTGCATCACAAATCAGAACGGTTAGATAATAAGGTCAAGTTGAAGAATTTACTTGGAATCTAAATAGAAATTCTCCATCTTAAGGAAGAACTTTAACTATAGCCTTCTGAATAAAACCTCCTTTTATAGAACTTATGTAGATGTTAAGTTTCTTTTGAAATTTCTGGCTTTTGCTCCATTTTCTATGAATTTAGTTACATTTTTTTATTTCGAATGAGACAGAAGCAAGAAATTGAAAAATAATAAATCTCTATATATGTTTCATCAAAGGAAGTCTCATTCAGGAGGCCTTAGAACATTGTATCTTTTCAGATTTTTAGGAAATGCAGTACACTTAACATTATTTCCTGACAACTTTGAACTCTGCTGCAAGATAACTAAGTTTTTTTTTGAAAAACTGAAAAACTAAAAAACTGTTTTTTGAAGAATAAATAATGAAATAGAAGGAAGAAATGTTAAAAAAAACTTAACGTCCGTATATGATCCACCGAAGGTCTTTTTTTAGATTTACAGTAAATTTAGTCCGCTCGAAATTATACAACAACAATTTTAAGCTGTAATGTTATTTCCACAATAGTATACTCAATAACACCGAAACAAAATTGAATCACAAAAATCACAAAAAATTTTCAACAGTGTAAGAAATAAGAAAAGTCTGCTATTGAGCTTTCAAACTCAGCACTCGTCCCTAACCTTAATAATAATGAAAAAGAATCATTTGGCTTATAATAATTAAGTATTGAAGATAGTGATTCCAGGAAAAAAATACATGTAAAAAAAATACATAATTTCCTTGCACGGACCGATTTCGGAATAAAAACAATTAATAGTAGAAACATAGATTAGAATAATTTCAAACATAACTTTCCACTTTTAGATTATTTTTAGGCATGATACACTTAAAACTAGGCAAAAATTATAATCAGACAACAGTGACTAGCAAGTCAATATAAAAACATTGAATTTTCAATACGTTGATCGAGCAATATGTCCTTCTTCTATAATTTCTGATATTTTACTACTAGAATTTTGACAAATAGATAATTTTTATAGAGCGTATAAAAAAATTAAGGAATCAATTATTGATTATTAAATTCTAATTATTTCAACCTTAACGAGATTTAAGGAACAAGAATATCGTCCCCAGGTTTTTCGTTGCTCGTGTAAGAAAACATGTTTCTGGGAAATGATAAATGGTTTTGTTCAAATTTTGGACAAGTGTTCCTAGCACATTTTTTTCAGACGTTTGATAGTTATTATTTTTTTCAATAATTTGTCTCAAATTAAATTTTTGGTAAATGAAAGGTAAATTCATGAATCCATACACGATGTACAAGTGAAAATACCGCCTGTGTAATGAACTCGTGATTTTCATAGAGACATTTAATTGACTCAAATATTTAAGCACACATTGAAATGAATAAAAATTATATCCTATTAAATTTGCTCGTAATAATTCGATGTTTCCATATTCTCTTGCGAATTTTCCATCGCGTTTGTCGCTGATGTTGAGAATGTCTTGTGTAAGAAACATGAAAATGCAACGAGGTGAAAATTTCCACAGATCATTATTAATCGACATTTATAAATATAAATGTCAAATAATCTCTTGTAAATGGTCACGTATATAACGGGGGAAAATATTGAATGAAATGGGAGAAAAAAGAGAGGAAGAGAAACTAGAACAAAGATTCCGGAAGGAAAATGAGTACGGACAGAATACAGAATCTCCAGCTTCAAAATGTTCCAAGTAAGCAAAAATAACTTTTCCATTCATATCACATTAGAGATCCTAAATCAATCATAAAAAAAAATCTTCAAGTAGAAAATTCAAATTCACGCTTAAAAACTAGCGTAAACGCCAGCAAAATTTTCATGAAAATTTACATTGAAAGTTTCTTGTGTGACTGAATATGAACTTTGGGTAGAAATTTTGAAGCTTCAAATAGCAAACTCAATATAACATGAATATTTTCAAAATTAATTACTAGAACCAATTTCCTTTACGAATGAATGAAATATGAGTAGAAATATATGTAGAAACTTCCCCATTGGTCCCCATTTGGATGAGGGCAGTATTCAGATACTTACTAGAACAGGGGTGTCCAACGCAAGGCTGACGCGCTTCTCCTTTCTTCCCCTTCTCTGTGCGCTTCTTCAAGAATTCTCTTCTCGTTTCCCCTTTCCACATCGCGCTTACCGCATGAACGCATTCAAGGTGGTAAGAGAGGGGATTGACGAGTGACAGTTATTTACACTGTTGCTCACGCGTTGAACACCCCTGTACTAGAATAACTGGCCTAGTGAGTCCTAGTTAGGACCATTCTAGGCACTGCTAAGATTTTCCATTCTTCGTGACCACAAAAACTATGATCGTCTAGTTAGGCTCCAATCTTGTACTTTAGACAGGCTTTAGTTGGGCCCTGATTAGAATAAAAAAGACAAAAAATTCGAGACAGGAGCGGTTTAGTTTTAAGTCAGTATGGTCTGCCTGTTTTCTATAATTTTTTGGGAGAGAATTCGTCTTTTTTGTTGAGAATGGGATTATTTTGTCGAAAATATCTTTTTTTTGTTGAAAATTCGTCTTTTTGGATTCAAAACTCAACTAATTTGGTGAGAAATCGAAAAACAAGGTTGAAAATGAACTTTTTTGTTAATAATTAATATATTCGAGGGTCCAAGATTTATTTTTTTCGCAAAAAAGTTGTCTTTTTCGATTGAAAATTTTTCTCTTTTGGTAGAAATTTTATTTCCCACCGTCAATTGAAAATTCTTTAAACTTGATAGAGAGTAATGATTTTTGCTTAGAAATTCGATGTTTTATTAGGAATTGATATTTTTGATCCGAAAATTTGAGTATTTTGTCAATAATTGGTCTTTTTTAATGAAAATTTATTAATTCGCGTGAAATTTGTGTTCTTCTCACCTTAAAAACCTCTTCTGATTGAAAAGTACCTATTTTGGTTGAGAATTTGACAAATTCTTGTTGGAATAGACCTTTTTCGTCGAAAAATGTATATTTCTGGGTTAAGAATTCAACTGGAGTGTGAATAATTCATCTTTTTCGGTCGAAATTTCAACAATTTGGTTGAGAATTTGACTTTTCTTAAAGTTTTAATAGTTTAGTCAACCTTTCCGTTACTCTTGGCCAAAAAATATTTTATGGTTTAAAATTTACCTTCTTGTTGAAAAATTAAACTATTTTGTAAACAATTTATCTATTTTATTGCCAATTCAACAATAAGGGAAAATTTTTTCTCCTCAACTAGAAAATCTTTTTTTTTTAATAAATTGAACTCCTCTGTTGAAAATTCAACTATTACGGTACACAATTGAACTATTTAGCTAAAAATAACCTCTTTTGCTAAAAATTCATATTTTTGTGTTGCCAATCCAACTGGTTTCTAGAAATTTCATATGATATGAATTTTATTTGTTGAAAATTTATATTCTCTTGCTGAAAACACTATGGTTTTGTAAAGAATTCGTCTTCTTTGGTCGAAAGTGGTAACAATTTGTTGAAATTTGTTCTCTTTCTGAGATAACTTTATTCGGTTCGAAAATTGATCTGTTTTGTAGAAAATTTGTCTCTTCGGTTGAAAATTCAACAATTTCGATAAAACTGTTTTTTTCTCTCTCGAAAAATCCCTTTTCGTTAAAAATTCAACTTCTTTGTTGAAAATAAAACTCGCATGCTAGAGAATTTAACTTTTTTTTTTAAAGAACATTTTTTGTTGAAAGCTAATCTCCTCCCTCGTTCTCAACATTTTTCCTTACATTTTTATCTCCTGGTAAAAATGTCATCTTTTTTAGTAAAAATTGCGACTGTTTGGTTGAAAATTAATCTGTTTTAGTGACAAATTTGATTATTCCATTGAAATTTAGTTTTTTTTCGTTGATGTTTCAAAGTTAAAAATTGAAATTTTTGTTTAAAATTGATTTTTTTTGTTGAAAATCCATCAATCTTTTGGTTCAACATTGAAAAATATTAATAAATATTTTTATAACTTAATTTTTGGAGTTGGAACATAGTTGTATTATCAATAATTAGTAATATTTGCTCAAAACCTAGAAAAAATGTAACTCTGTCAAAAGCATATGTCTATATATATAATCAACTAGTAGAATTCCTTTTATTTATCTTACAAAGATCACGAAACATTAATCAAGCAATAGGAAGGGCCATAAATTTAGATGAAAGAAGTAAGGCGATGAAGAGCTACTCTTCTTAGTGTTTCGTTAGAAGTTCTAGCTATAGAGCCTGGCTAAAACAGCGTTACAGAACTAGTCCGTCCCTCTCCATTTCTCCTGATCAGTGCCCGAACAGAAATAGGGAAAACTGTGCAGAGCCCTACTAGATCCCGATATAAATGTCCACAAGTGATAGAACGTTCTTGGAGACCATGCGACGCGATATTAGAAAACATTCTTCTTGACTTGGGAAACAGTTTTCTGAACTTTAACCCGAATCTGTGGTAAGAATCTTAAGATCGGCATATGGATTTTTGTAAAGAAAGGTTTTTGACTGCCTACGCACAATCATAAAGTATATAACCATTAACCACACGTCAAGTAGAAATAGCGTGTGCCAGCGCGACGCGACGCGGCACAAGTTGAAAGATGCGCGTGTGATCAGGCCAGCCAGCAGCTGTTCTTCATAGTTCTATACCATATGGCATACGCCTCCACCCTCTCATCTTCTACTTCTCCCTATTTTACGAGTTCTCTTTTTTCAAACACCACCCCCGCGGAAATGAATCTGATAAGAGATTGTGCCGATGATAAGTGCAGTGACCCATCGTTTGTTCAATACGTACTCCTGTAACAAATCTGCAAGCTATTGTTCAGTCCCCCTTGTGTTCGAAGAACCGTCTAATTTCACGGCTGGTGATACGTGTGGACTTTGTATTTTGGTATGCTCATTTTGGGTATACAAGGCAGGTTTTTCGTATCAGAGTTTCAGATCGTGCTGAAACCAAATATTTTGAAATATGTTGTGGAATTGAATATCAAAGGAAGGGGTTTCGGAAAAATTGGCCAATAGAGTGTTCCAAACATGCATTGCACATTTTTTTCCGAATTTCTATGCTCTGAAACCCCCAGATTTTTTTAATGGACAAAAAAACTGCATTTTTTCTCATAAGAAATGGGGACGGTTTTGAAAATTTCTGTTTACAATTGAACCCAGAATACTAATTCAAAATTGGAATTGACATTTAACTGATGAACGGATGTTTGAAAAAATTGTTCAAGCACTTGACTTCTGTTCATAGAAAATTTTTCATGAAATAGAGGTAGTAGGTCGCTGTTTTTTTTAAATTTTAAAACCATTTCTCCGCTCTTCAGTGAAACGTGATACTTATCAACCAAAATTAACAAAAATAATTGTTGAAACAATTTATCATAATTTATAGGGAAGTTGCAGTTTCTTCTGTAATTTGAAGTAAAAATATGGTAACTTACAATTTGGATAGAATGATAGTTATATGAAATAACAGTTATGAACAATAATAAATTGTTGAAAGATTCAATCTCTGGACTTGCATCACTTACTTTCCCAAAAAACACAAAATTAAAAAAACAAACCCGAAATTTTCTAGCATTATTCTAACATAAGAAAATGTTAATATAAATATTAATACATTTAAGTTATGATGTAATGTTTTTGTCTACTTGGTCTTGTCAGTATTTGAAGAAATAATTATTTACATATTGTTTTTTCAAAGTTGTGAAAAAATGACTCTAGCTCCACTGGGATTCAGACCCAGGTCCTACAGAGTCATTTTTTCACAACTTTGAAAAAACAGTACTTAAATAATTAATTATTTAAATATTGATAAGACTAAGTAGACAAAAAACATTAACAATATGACATAAATAGACATGCCTGGTCAAAAACTGTAACATCAAACTTAAATATTAATACATTGTTTGAATGATAAATTGTTAAATTTAAATAATTCCCATATTAATATAAGTTGGAAGTGGAAGATACGAGGTAAATTTCAAAACAGACCCCAACTTTCTAACGCACATTGCTACACTGAGAAACCTTGGTTAGTATTTTTTGTTAAAAATCGCCCTATAGATTTTAATATCTGAAGGTTGCAATGAGGGACAAAAAGCATGTTTTAATAATATTCACTAATTTCAATAGTAACTCGTAGCTGCTGTCAGAATTATAAAATATGTTAG
>WSXT02093391.1:0-11654 GCA_011762715.2 Neuroterus valhalla
ATTCCTTGACCTCGAAAACCCCTGGATGCAAGGTTTCGCGAGCGTCATGGCACTTTTTTGGAAATCGGTCGGCCATTTTGTTTTTTGAAATTCTGATTACATATTTGAATTCCTTGACCCCGAAAATCCCTGGATGCAAGGTTTCACGAGCGTCATGGCAGTTTTCTTGAAATCGGTCGGCCATTTTGGATCGGCCATTTTGTTCTTGGAAATTCTGATAAAATATTTGAATTCCTTGACGCTGAAAACCATAGTAAACCGATTTTAGCGCTTTTCGTTGGAAATCCGATTTATGGCCAACTTTTTGGGACCTCCAGACCACTGTGCGTCGTCCAAATGGCCTGAAGAACCGTCCATTCAGAGGATACCCACTCAAGATTCGTACAGTCACGTTGGCAATATCGCCATCGATGCGAACTCTAACTCTATCATACCTATTTTGGGAATCCGCTCTCATAGCCGCTTATGGACATAAATGTCTGATATTCAGTGAGAGTATTCCAATAATGTAATCTCAATTCTCATTTGTTCCTACAGCGTAAAAGCCTGGATCGATCTCGCCTATTCGTCCTCTATTTAAAAAACTCTCAAAATGATAAACCTGAAGATGAATGGGAAAGGGATGAACGGCGATGTTTCTCTGTCGCCGAAAAGATTCTGAAAAAAAGTAAATTTGAAAAAGCAATTAATTGTTTCAGTAGGTAAGGAATAGATTGGACGAATCATTATTTCAAATTCGCAACAATGGATTCTTTGGTCGCGTTCAATCAAATCAACAAAACGCAACTCTTTATTTAGAATGTGTTCCCTAAGGGTTTGCATAACTTTCATTCCTCCATGTACAACAATTTTCTTTTTTCTCTGAGCCCAACCTTTTCCCTAATATATACATATAAAAATCATATCCTAACGCATAATGCAACGTGACGGGGTGCCTGAAAGACTACGAGCGAGCGAGTGAACGACGAGTGATCGAGTATTTGAGCATCCTTAACGATTTGAGCGTTCGAGCGAGAGAGAAAGAGCGCAGTCTCATCTTATTCTACTTAATTCTACTTATTCTTACTGGACAATTTCATCCACCTTATTTTATGGTGTGCCTTCCTTTTCCTTCTTCGTTCACTTCTCTTTCACCTCAGCCATTTCCTTTACCCAATCATTCTTTCATTTTATCTCATTCGCTCCTCTAGCTTCCTCCATTTCCCTCATACATTCCTTCTCCTGTTCTTCCTCGCCCAGAATTCTTACCACGTTCTCTTGCCAGCTCCCTTTATCTTCCATTCCTCTCATATACCCTTCCCCATCTTTCTATTAAATGACTTTTGTTATCTTTCTCTTCTAAATCTTCAAAATTTACTCCGATTTCCTCTTCTATATGTCTATCTGTAAGAAAATCCCTCCTTTCTTTTTCCCATTTCATTAACTATATCGCCCTCCCTCTTCTTTCTTCCACCTCCTCCAGACGTTTTTCCCCTCCCTTAGCTTTTCTGAAAATTTCCATGCTCTCTTCCCTGCTCTGATACAAAATTCCTGCCTTCGCGTTTCCTCTCTTACCATGTATCCAGTTGTCCTCTAATCTGCTCCTAGCATCCTTCTCACATACCGTTCCCGCAACCCTTCCATCTGTTCCCTTTCCTTCCATCCACATATTTCTGAAGCATATCCTTACGCCGGCCATGCCAGGGTATCAAACAACCACATTCGCCCTTCCGCTCTTTTCATTCTTTCTCTTATACGTGCCTTATGATCTCCATTTCCTTGCAAGGTGTATCCCAAATATTTAAACTCTTTTACTTCATCGATCTTCACTCCCTTCTATCTCCTAGTCCTTACTTTTCTCCTTCCCTTTCCTTTCCTGAACCTCATTATCTTCGTCTTTCCTCCATTCAATTTTATTTTCTTCTCATCTAAATATTCATCCAACCCTGTAATTATCCCCGTCATTCCCTCCTCATCTTCTGCCATCATTACTGTATCATCTGCATATGCCAGTGTATATATCTTTATTTTTCCTATCTTTACACCTCCCCATCCTCTTCTGTTCAACCTTTTTTCCAAGTCTGAGATCAAAGTGTTGAATAAGAGTGGGCTTAGAGGACACCCTTGTCTTACTCCTCTCACCAACCAGAAACTATCGCCTACTTGATCGGCTACCTGCCGCCTGCTTTTTGTCTCACGAAAGACTTCCGAAACTCTCTTTATCGGACCTTGCCTTATCATTTCTTCTCATTTACATTTCCTTCTCCCATTCTTACATCCTTCAGCTTCTCTTCGAATTGTTCTTCTCCTTTTACTGATCAATCCCTTCGTCCTGTTCTATTTACCTTTACTTCCTTTTTACCCGTATCTTCAGCAGTCTTATTACCCTTTACTATCAGTATTAATGGAAAGTGATCAGAATCCATATAAATCCTCCTACCTCTAGTTTTTTGACCTTCTCTGTTACCTTGTCCTCTACAATCACATAGTCAATGATCGTTCCCTTTTTGCCTCCCAAACATGTATATTTACCTTCCTCATCCCCCTCTTTATTTCCGTTGATGATAAACCATCCCGTTTCCTCAAGCTCAATTCCCTGCTCATTTTCTTCTATCAGTTCTTTTATCTCCTTAGTTTTCTCCTGCATATCTTCATTTTCATTCACTCATACTATCTTCCATCTCTCTCCTCCCATCTTTATCTCTTCTACCAATAATCCTTCCCATTGCTCTGCCTTTCCTTTTTTCTTCCTTCTATTCATTATTCTCCCTTTGTTCCTTCCTTTCTCCTCCAGTCCCCTGACACCGCACTCTTTACTAACTTTTCTGCTCATATGACTGCCTTTTCTCCAACATTACTTCCCTCTTATCTTCCCTGTTTTCCAGTTTCACCAGTGCAATTGTATCCCTTCTTCCATCATCCCTTCCGATACTCCTAACTCTCCTACCAGTACCTTCGCATTTATCCTATTTAACAAATTTTGTACACCTTTCTTCAAATCCCTCCTCTTCAATCTTATACCTTTCATCACTATATTGTTTCTTTTTTCCTCTCTCTTACCCCTTTCTATTCTCCTCTCTATTTTTCTCAACCTTTCCTTTCTTCCATCCTTCTTTCTACTTTCTGGATTGCGTTGTGCATTTTCCCATCCTACTTTCTAACTCCTCAACTCTATTCTTTATCCCTTCCTGCTTTTCTTGTTTTTGCTCTAGACGCTGCATCCTTTTCTCCAAGTTTCCCCTATCTTAGTGGTTTCTCCATTTCTGTTCTGAGTTACGCCATTTCGCATCTTCTTTCCTTTTTTATTTCTTCCCCCCGTTCCTCCTGTCTCTTGTCCTGCATATCTATCACCTCTACCATCATTCTACGGATTTCTAACAAATGGAGGTCTTTCAACGCCCCTTCAGCTTCTCTCTGTTATCCTCCATTTTCCCAATACTTCTACTATTTTCCCACGGAGATGTCCTCACTATTTTTGATGTTTTGAGGGTCGCTCCTACTTCTTCTGCTTCTTCACTGCTCCTTTCCCCTCGCTTTCTTTTAATAAAACTTTTTTGTGGATTCCAAACTTTTTGCTCTTAACCTTTCCCTTTCTGATATCTTTTCATATTTACCCCTCGCCTTCCTTTCGCTTTTCTCTCCTTTTGGTTTTTCAAACACTTTACCTTCGGAGTTCCTCTTTCCCTTGCTTTCCCTTCCCACGTCTTTTATCAATCAAATTCAAGAACTTCCCACCTTTGACCTCACCGTTTCTAGCATCTCTAACGCCCAAAGCTTGTACCTACGCCTCTCCTTTGAACGTCACTCGAAACTAGCAGCTGTATTTCTTTCACAAAAATCCGACTCAATCTCGAAAAATGTCAACACCTTTCTCACACCATTCACACCCTCCCCTACTAACCACCTGAACTCACTTTTTCTACTCACTTACCTCGGATTCGACCAATATCCTACAAAAACTTCTGAACAACGTGCACTGTGTCTGTGAACATTCATGCGGGAAACGGAAGACGAAATGAAACTCTTCGTGCCTAAATTAGGTTCAAATATTTTAAGGATAGAAAACGTTGACTTTTTATGTGTCTCCGTTTTGTTCGAGAAAGTTCTTGGCCTCCGCTTCCTTTACCTTTGCTCTTAGAAGCAGGGCCAATTGATGGAGTGATGAACTGTCCTCACTTCTGATGATGAGGTACGGGTCAAGGGTCTTGCGCACCTGCTCCGCAGCTTTGTCGCAAATTCTTTGTTCAACGTCGACAGATTGAACAACAAAATTTGTTGGAAAGATGTTTGTATCTGCTCAGCCGAAGCTCCTTTACTATTGTTACATCCTGAATGCGGTTCCTAGGCAGGCCTAGTGCAAAGAGCAAAGTGCGAGTCACCTTGGAAGACGCACTTCTGGAAACTGACGCTATTTGTTGTTACAGGATGTTTTACAGGAGCGGAAGTGAATCTGGTTCTCCAATGGGGCGTTAATCTATCTATGTATCTCACTTTCAGTGAACGAATTCTCAAGCATTCAACAGACAGATGATAAGCCCATGAGAAGTAAAGCGGAAGCTTACGATTGATAAATCTAGACCATCAACAAATGGCGTTGGTAGTTTGCAGTATCTTCGCAGACATTTCTATCGATCAGCAGGTTTTTTTGAATCAATCTCGACAGTTACCAATTATCCGAACAGTCTCATCATCTGGGATATCTGGTAAGATCTTTTACATATTCCTTCGGGTTGAAAAAGTCGCCTTGCCTTGGTATGAGTACAGTGCTTCCTAAGACCAATCACTGGGCGAAAGGCATATCCGATTTCAAATCTCAGGTGAAAATATTTTGAGCAAGCAGCGGAATAGATCTTCGTGTCCCGAGGTCTCCTCTTTGCGTCAGATAAAACATAAAGAACCTCGATTGTCTCGCCGGTTCGTCGCCGAGTTTTCTTCTCATTCAGCACCCCGAACTCTAGAATGATCCGCAATACTTACCAAACCATTGTCAGTTGCCCTACGCATGCGAACATCTGCAACCGCATCAACAACTTAATTCGGGTTTCTTAATTTCCATGGTTGTTCTTACGAGTAGCTAGGAAAGGGATCGTCTGTCCCCGCAGAGCCTCAAATACAAGGAAGAGTCTGCAGACTCTATTGTATCGCCTAGAGTCCTTGACACCCCTGCGACTAGGCAATCTGGCGCCCTAGCAGGATTCCAGGTGAAGTTTACCTGGCGCAACAACCGATTCAAAATATCCGGTAGTCCAGCACGCTCAATGCCAGAGCACGCAGGACCGGTGGGACGAGCCCTCTCAAAACCAAGGCCAGCAGAACCTGTTATAAAGGAGCTCACTGGACCCGAATAGAGACACTGTGTGAACGACAGTGATCCGGACAGGACACGGTCTCCAAGCCCACTAACGCTGAATCAGCGATGACCAAGAATACCGCCGGATTACATAGGATCGTTCTTTCACTTGGAAACGCTGCAACAGACTCGGGACCTTTTAATTCTAAGTTAAGGAATCCTTTTTAGGCCCCATCGTGGTTTTTCTATCCTTTTTCATTTCCTCCTGGTTATACCTGGGTACGCTGCACATGCTCTAGACACCGTTTTGGTTCCATAAACTATTTTGTTCTATTTGGGTACGCTGCGCAAGCTCCAGACACCGTTTTGTTCCCATATACTATTTTGTTTCATCTGGGTACGCTATCCAAGTTCCAGACAGCTTGCCACTTCTTTCTCCGGGTACGCTGCTCAGGCTTCAGAACATCTGTACTGATCTCGTTTTATTATTATTATTATTATTATTATTATTATAATTATTATTTATTATTATTATTGTATAATGAGTAATAATTGAAATTGCTTCTGATAAACAAATTTTCAAACAAGAGAACTCTTTCAGTTTTTTGGGAAAAAATGTAGGAGAATTTCACGAATTTCTGCACTGAACAATCAGCTAACCCGTTGTTGTTAATCCAG
Source organism: Neuroterus valhalla (assembly GCA_011762715.2). Classification (NCBI taxonomy): domain Eukaryota; kingdom Metazoa; phylum Arthropoda; class Insecta; order Hymenoptera; family Cynipidae; genus Neuroterus; species Neuroterus valhalla. The sequence continues at coordinate 5,948 of WSXT02093391.1, forward strand.
TTTACTTATTCGACAGTTTGACTCTTTTGGAAACATTGGGATTTGACGAGATTCATAGTAATGCTTCAACACCATGCTTCGCGATGCATTTGTGTGACGCACAAAGAGTCATTTGTTTGACCGCTGTGTGTCATTTAGGACTCAAGAATCAGCAACACGATCTCACTCGACTCCATGATTTTAACCATGGTCTAAAGCGAATATCAGGATAGGGCTGTCGATCTCAATTCTGTTTTATTAACTGAGTCAGAAAAATGATCATGTGTAATACGTACTGTCAGTAATTTTAAGGGCCTGGTGGCGGTTTTGATTCCCGCCTCGTCTTTTTATGTTCCGACTCCTTCAAGGTATGTCATCCCATCAACAAAATGGGATTTCCGTGGTACACTGACGCTGAAAGCCTCCAGAACGTCGGATTTCGAAATTGAAAAGATGCACTTACAAGATTCGTATCTCGACAAAGTATTTCTCTTCATCAAAAATACAAGGATCTGACATTCCAAAGGGAAAATGCCAATACTGCGTAAGCTAAGCTTTAAGATCAATATTCCAAATAGCAAAACACCGTGCGATTTCAATAATTAGCAATCATCAGTTCCATTCGCTATTCAGCTCGTACAGGCCACGATAATAAATGACACGAAATGCGAGGCGGGAATTTGAGACTCTTATTGCAAGAAAGAACTTTTGATATTTCAGGACTTGTAACATGATTCGGAAAACGTAACAATTATTCAAGTGCTGTAAGTGTGTTCGTCATCCAGCCCGATATAAAAAATAGTGCGTCAGCATCCTGGAGACAATACAAAAGATTTCCCATGAGACAGGTGTTATGTCTCCCACAAAAAAGCTACTGTACGCAGATGGCCAGGAAATTTGTTCAAGGTTAGGATTGGAGCTTTGTTTTCCTTGAATGGGAGCCTTTAAATATTTGGCCTGTGTAAGACACTTGCTAAAGTGCTGGAAAAGAGAAAAAAGTGGAAGCTGTGGATCTACGATCTTGAGAGATGTTGATTTCATATCTGAAGAAGATGCAAAAGTAGGCTGTGTTTGACAAGGTCATTGGAGCAACATTTGATGAAAGGCGGCACTGAGTCGTCCCTTTGAGCTGCGTCCATAATCTTGTCTTGAATTCGCCGAATCTTAGGCCAATAAATAGAACACCTTGAAAAGAATGCTTCAGCAAGTAATTCAACTACTTGTAGTTGTGCTCATTGTCTCAGCGTTACGAAGTTTGAAGAAATATCTTCGCAGTATCATGACACAGAAACTTCTCTTTCATGACATGCTTCTTCATATCAATGAAAAATCAACATGACAACTCATGTATACATATTTTTTCCTCATATATTTTATGTAGATTCTATACCCTGAGCTTACGTACGTGCAATGTCCTGCATCATAAATTAATCTTATCAGTCCTAATACTGTTATTATCAGCTTTGTATTCTGAAACGCTTCAAACCGACTGCTGTTTCACATTTTTATCTGTACTATGTATAACCTGTTCCTGAAAGGGCTAATTAGCCCTAGGGACTTTTTTTCGAATAAATACAAATACAAATACAAATAATGCGAGGCACTGTTTTGAGAAATAAAGACAGAAAACCTATCTTCGAATAAGTATGGGCCTGTGAATAAGGGCCCGAAATGTCAACAGCTCTAAATGAGGGATCCTTGTGAGATTATTCAGGTACCTGGAGCTTTTGGAATTATATCCTTCGAATTAATTCCGTATTGGTCATTAAGGAGCCTATTTGCTTTCATAATGAAACTTAACCTTCTTTTGATGATTGAGAATGTACAGGGTGAGAGCGAATTCAGAATTATTCTACTTGAAAGACTTTTGAGAAAAAATAAGTATTCTGATATTATTATCACTTTTCACATTATAAATAATATGGCACTCACCAATAGGATGAGGGAAACCCGCCAAAATAAAGAATACGGTACTGATAAGAGTCCTCATTTCCATGAAATACAAGAAACCCACTTATGAAAAGTGACAATAATAGTGTTACTGATGAATATGTTCCAGAGTCTTCAAGTAGGTATAAGGCTGATTGTTATCTCATTCGTCATTTGAACTCCTTGCATTTGATAATTTTGCTTCTCAATTGTTATTATCGTGAAAATGAATACGAAAGAGGAGATTAAATAAAAATTACCGAAAGGTACCAGAAGAAAGACAAAATGTAGGACGATCACAATTGCTCAAACGATAATAAGCATACCGTGTATTATGGAATTGGTGTCAGAAAAGTCAATGTGTAGTTCACTAACTGTTCAATTAGGATATTGAGGCTGATTGATATTATATACCCTCATTAAATGTTATTAAATATGCGCTTTGTTTACTGCTTCGAATAAGATTTATGATTAATAGGAGTTTTCCTCAAGACTATCAATCTGTTTGGTCCCTTTAGCTAGCGCTTTTCGTTCAAGTCTCCATGGTCATTGGTGTAGATTCGTCGTGGCTTGCTTCGTCAACGTTTCAGTTCCATTTCTAAGTCCTCGCGTGGCCTCCATCCGACGGACTTCTCTCCGCGAATCTATACTCATTCTTGGATATATGTAACGTGAAGTGAATTTCCACACTCAATCGTCTTTTCGTGTCGTAGGAAGTGACGAGTCGTATAAAGTATAACTTCCGGCTGCATCAGGATCGATCGTCCTGAGGACAATGGTGATCGTAGCTTCCGGAGGCTACATCTGTGCTCATTACTACGAACAACTCAAACATTTTAGTTTGCGGACACATGAATCTTATCCAATCATAAATATAATTATAAATAATTTTACATGTGCTTTCTCTGGACAAAGACGCTTTAAAGATTGCCAAGCTTCTTTGGTCAGAGAACAGCTAGCATAGCGCACTCTTTTAGCCTTAGATGTTATTTTGCATTAGACACCCAACCTAGCAATCATCCACAGCCAGTAGGCGATTCTCAGGTTGGGTAGTATCAGATTCCTACTGACTAAATCCCTCCTCTTTTGACAACCCATTTCCCCGGAACTGCTTCCGCCTCACTTCATGGCTGCTTGACCTAGCTGTTATTTATAAATCTACCACGATGTCCGCATCGTCCTCAGTAGCTCGATAGTGTCGCGCAACGGGCTCGCCGGCCTTTGAAATTTCGGCAGGGGTCTGCCTCGAGGTTTCACTCTTGGTGCTTCCTCTTGGTACACCTTGCACCTCGTGGTTCCCGGAAGACGGTCGGTCCGGGAACTTCCGCTTTTTTGCGGCGCCGAGATAACAGTGCAGAGTACTTGCGCACTCCGTCGACCTGTGTCCCTCTTTGCCGCACCTCCAGCAACACCCCACCCTGCAGCTTCTTACTTACACGACAGGACACCCATCCAACTTCGAGGTGCCCCGCGCATGTAAGCCTTCTTGCCTTCCCTTCGCTGAGCTTCACGAAGGCCTTTAGGTTACCCTTGAAGGCCGTTCTCGTTAGGCTCACCCTGTTTTCCGAACACCTTTGACGTTATACTATTGTTTGTACACTTTTATTCAAATTTTCGAAATCTTGACTCCAGGAATTAAACACAATATACTGTCTGGTTGGAACACAATTTTGCACACGAATCACTGGTATAGGAGGGCAACTTTTCCGCACGTTCGGAATTCAAACACTCGGTCGATTAATATTTTACTCAAAACAAAGTAACCTGCGTAATTTCCAGTATGAGATTAGTATTTAATCATTTTTCATAACACATAAGATTGTTCAATGATAAATAATATCAAGTCAATCACAGAAATTACAAATAATATGTGACAGAGGATGGACAAATACACATATCTGTAGAGGTCGAAATCAGAAATCGTATAGCGATTGAATATCAAATAATAACGTCGTTGAAAAGCAGGTTTGACTAATAACAAATGTTATATCACCTGATAATGTGAGCTTTATCTCAAAACTGTACACATCAAAAAGTACAATTTCAATGATAATTTCTAGCAGATTCAAGTCAAAGCGCTTCATAATACTCCACTTGCCCTATTCGGAATGATTTTGTGCTCCTCGTCATCCGGTAGGTTGTTGAGTGATAATCGTTATGGAATCGACATCTTTCTTTCTTGTGAACAGAGACTTTTTTACGTTTCAGCAAAACAGTTGTCAAAGAGAGATTCCATGTACCTCGACAAGAAGTGACTTTTTTGTCTCAAATTCCTTGAAGAACAGACGATTGAGAGGATCATCTTTTAATATTGGTTCAATCACGTTGCTATCAGTTATTCGAACTTTGACTCTTCCGAAATTATTATTAAGTTCTGCTCTAGGTGCTAAGAATGGAAATAAATGTTTCCATCTGATTACTCCAATAATGAACTTGTTCTCCTTATCTGTTCCTGCAGCGTAAATGCCTGCTTGTAAATACCGAGTTGCACTTGAAAACGATTGGTAATAATGAACAATCATTGGAATAGGGAGAGGATGAATTGCGCTTCTTTTATGTGGCCAACCTAATTCTGCAAAATAAAAGGAATCGTTGAAAAAAGTTAATGACCTGTATTTGAAAGTTTCTACGATGGGAAAGTAAAAGGGAAACCCTTCTCATAGTGGATAGCAAAAGTTCGTAAGTTGTAGCAAACTCGAAGTAAGATGTTAATTATGGAAATTGTATAGCACAAGAAAAGCTGCTCCCAAATTATCCATTTTTTTGCAACAACTATTGTTCTCTCAAAAATTTTAACTTGATACCTCATTAGGCGCGGACGCGAGTTGCGGCGAAAAAAATGTCGGTAAGGTAGGATTCGAGTAAGTATGACATGACCCTAACAGAGAGAACAGAGGTGGAAGGGGTCCTTGGGAGTTTCAGTCTGGCGATCCCAGAATAGGTAGTTCCAGAGTGAGTCTTACGCAGCGAGCCTCTAGGGCTCACCTGAAGGATAAGGCAGGAATGCCGGGGAAGAATGCTTCAAAGTGGTTTGAGGCAGGACCATTGAAGGTGAATTGAATGTCCCAGCAGCGGTTCTTGCCCAGCTAACAAACATACTAGCCTAAGAAGTAACATACAAGTAACAATACTTCGGGAATCTTTCTCTTGTCACTCCCCTGGTAGTCACTTAGTGACACTGTATTCATCACCTAAAACCGCCAGATGTCTCTAGTTCATGGTCATAACTAGCAGCGATGTAGTGGATGCAACATCTCGCGGCAACTATCATAACTACGGGTCAGCTTCGACCAACGTTACTATAATCTGACTATTATAAGATGGCAAATGTTATTCTCTATTCTTGTTACTCCAAAACTCCCTTGTAAGCTGGGTATAGAAAACCGTGCTTCTGGCGTTGCGGCAAAAAGGGACTTAGGCATGCGGAGTGCACGACTACTCCACAGTGCTACGTCTGCTCCACGGAAGAGGACAGTACCCAGAAGGACCATTTCCAAGGGACTGCTAGGTGTAGCGCATTTCAGACGCTAACCTCTAAATGGCAAACCTGTCAGCTTGTGATTTGGAAACAAATACCCAAAACCAGCAGAACACCAAGACAGTGAGTTTCAGTCTTACCCCCAGGGCCGACTATCTCAATCTTTACGTAAATGCATTATAACATCCTCTGAGGAACAAGAAGAGTGGAAAATGTATCAACCCAATAATGCAAGTAAGGTGGTCAGTTGGTCGTGGGGGCTAAGGCATGCGCTTTGGACCCACGCACCGGCTGGTTGTGGGTTCGATTCCCGCCTTGCAC
>WSXT02093402.1:0-11654 GCA_011762715.2 Neuroterus valhalla
CGCGAGGTGTAAAAAAACCGAGCGCGTAGCGCGAGGTAAATACATTATCGAGCGCGAAGCGCGAGATCCGAATAACGTGCGCCGTAGGCGCGCTCAAATTTGCGAGCGAAGCGAGCCGCGCGCGCAGTGCGTTATGAGAATGTGCCCGCGCAGCGGGCAGATTTTTTAGTTTGCGACTGTGAGTTGTTATGCCACAACTTATTTTGTCATAACCTTCCACATCCAAATTAGAATCTAAAGGATTTAGGAAACTTGAAAGTTCAACAATCATTGGATTAAAAATTTTTCCTCTTTGGACTCGCGAAATTTGCCCAGGTTCAAAATTCAACTTTTCGATTGGAAATCCGTCTTCTTGGTTTGAAAATTTATTTTTTAGACAGATCGACTATCTGGTCAGAAGTATTTCGATTTTAAACAAGCATTAAACTTTTCTGTTAAGAAATAATTTATTTTGTTGACAATTCAACAATTTTGTTAAAAACTTGTAATTTTGGGTTTAAAATGTTTAATTTGTTAAAAATTAATTTTTTAAACTCAAATCCAAAATTCTATATGATAATATAACAGTATTTAAACTGATTCATGTACATGTTTGGAATTGTCCTTGGTATAATATTGATCTTCTTGGTTAAAGATTAAACATATGTCATATATATAATAAACTTTGTAAAGGAATATAAAAAGAGTTCTTGATGGTTAAATATACGTCGACAGGTGCTTCTGCTAGATAGTGTTACATTTTTTTGTAGATTCGAGGAAAGTAGAACCAATATCTTTACTTTCAGTAAAATAAGAAACAAAATTTCGAACAAATCGTGGAAATTTTGCAGAAAATGTTGCAAATATCAAGCGAGAAAAGATCAACTTGTCAATCAAAAAGTGAACCAAATAATTCCAATTTTTACTTGAAACCATGACATTTTTAATCAGAGGGGATAGAATTGGAAAAAAAATGTTTGAGAATTTTTTTTTCAATAACGGAAAATTGTTACAAATACGTTGAATTCATAAGAAAGGATATTTTTTACGATGAAATAGATCAATTTTCAACAAAGAGGTTGGATTTTCAAGTAAAGTAGATTTTTCAGTGAAGAAAAAAAAGGAAGTTGAATTCTCTACCAAAAAGGTTTAATTCATAGGAAAAGATAATTTTTTTTACAAAAGGGTTGAATTTTTAATTGAAGAAGATTTCTCAGTCAAGGAGCGAAAAGGAAGCATTACGTTAAAAAGAAGAAATTTCTACCAAAGAAGGGTAATTTTCTACAAAAAAGTCGAATTCTCATCAAACAAATTTTTGTTTTCGGGAAGAGGCTTAATTTCAATCAAATTATTTGATTAGCGACCGAAATGACAAGTTCTCTCAAAAACAAAAACACAAATCGTGAAAAAAATAATTGAATTTTGGAATGGTAAATATGAATTTTGTGTGAAACGCAAAGGACCAGCGTTCCACGAAATACCTTTCGGGGTTGGTGCAACTCACGATCGCGCTGTCGCGTTGTCCTCCCACTCTATCGAAATCTCAAGTGCTACGACAATCTTTTTGGCGCCCATATCTGTTTTCACTCCACCTATTTTCTTTTTCTGACTCTTGTAGATAATTTGAAAAGTTACAGCACGTAGATGAAGTTCCAATTGGTAACAAAGATAAGTCAGTCACCGACAAAGTGAAGTACCTTAAGGTTGCTGAAGCGTGGAACATAAAAATGGCAAAAACTGTAGGGACGCCTAATCCACCACTAGCAAAAGATCTCTGGAGATCACATTTTCAAGAAGACACTTTGCAAAATGCGTGTATGATAGCTAGGCGCGATCAGCATTGCCGCGTCGTTGGCGCTATAAATCCGTATATTACTATAGCGTAGGGGTAGGGGTAGACGAGAAAAAATCCGTATAAATCCGTATCGTGTATTTTTCACGTAGACATCATATAATCTTATTACTATTCTTGAAATTGACTCACGTATATCAGTAATGAGTATTCAAGTTTATGTATATATAATTTGAGCGACATAACTACACATTTGAAACCATGTAGTGTATTTTATTAATTATTAATGAAACACCGAAAAACTTGGATGGCAAAATATAATGTATTCAAATTATTAACTTCTAAACAATTTTATGCGTCACAGAAAAAATGTTCTGGAATATTCAACTCAAAAATATGGAAAACTTTCATGCTTATTGCGTAAGCACCTAAAAGGAAAACGAAAAAAATTTTTTTTTCATTCTACATTAGGACATAAAACATGAAGAGTGCGATAAAGTTTTTTCATTGCATATATTCACATAGCTAAAACATAATGAATTTTTATTCATAAATGATATATGGAAATTATCACGTTCAAAATTCAAGCATACTTTGCATTCATTCAAAATTGCAATGCTTTATATATTTAGATGGATAACGTTTCGTTATGAGATTTCATTTTCCGTCCGACTCAACAGTTTTTACGAAATTCATTGATATTGGTGCAAATGAGTAAGTATGAAGAGATAAATTTGGATTAATTAGAATTTATTTCATCTTTGTGATTGGAATTTATAATAATTTTGTTTCCAAATCATTATTACCTAAAATTAAAATGTTGTATGTGCGTATTTATGTTGAAATATGACATAAGCGATCTAAAAAATGCGGATGTGATTCGTATAAAAGTTGCCACAGGTCTGAGCCAAATTCCCGATCCATATGGTTTGTCAAATTTCCAGTCAATTTATGTTTGACTATAGGAATTCAAAAAACCGAATAGATTAAAAGAATTTTTATAAATTCTTTTACGACTTATTTTATTTGGACGTAGTTCGAGCGCTCCGAGGATTTGCAATTAGGTTCCCAAGGTTTTTACTAGATGTATGGTTCATCAGATTCATCATATTTAGGCCACGAAAAAACTCAGCGAGCCACATTCAAAAAATGGCGCGTAAAACCAAAAAAAGCTCAGTTTGTGACATGAATGAAATACAGAGGGTCCAGGGACAGTTTGCAGACGAGTGTACCACGCCCGAAAGAGAGAGAAAAAAGACGCATGCGACTACTGTCTAAAGAGCACCATCGGTCTTTGGCGGAAATTTTAAATTTGATCAAAAATGCAAGTTCTAATTTGTATATTTCCGTCCATAATTCGTATATTTCCTGCCTTAATTTACAATATCGAATGATAGCTGAAGTAGGTTGTGGGCAAAAACACGTAGACTTCAGGAAGGAACAATTTGTAAATTATAAAAGAATTCTGCTGGGAACTCTTGCTATTGGAAATTTACTAAATCAATTTATTTCCATGCAATAGTTGATGATAATTTCTGAAGTTTTACCAACTCTCCAATTATTTGCTTGTGTCGCTTTAACGTGAATGATAATAATTATGTAATTAATTATTATTAAATGTCCATGACAGAGTTGAAGTTACAAGTATTTATTATTTTGTAATGTAGAATCGTATAAATAAGGTAAGGAATGGACACCCCTTCTCGTTAATATTATTATTATTATCATTCTTATTATTAATATTATTTTGGCTCGAATATATTGCAAAGGTCACTGAAATTCCACTTGAAATAAATTAATCAAAGTTATCATCCTGTTTTGTGAATAAATAACGAAACACTTAAAAACCGTTACCTGCTTTTTTATTCAAATTTAAAATTACCGCCAAAGGTGGCAGCAGCGTGCAAGTACGGGCGTGTGCAGATATACCGATATACTGCGCGACCAGCTGTCATACTTGTAGGTTATTCTCCCTGCAGTGTTTGTTCCCCCACGTTGTTTATGCTATTGGTACATTTTCTTTCGGATTTTTCCATGGCATTCGGTTTTCGCATACTAAATAGGGAAAGCCGTGAAAATCAGTTGATGTGCCTTCTTGCAAGTGCATTTGCAGTGCCGCTTCTGTGTAAAAAATTTAATACCATCATGTGCTTTCTTACGTACATTTGTAAGTACCCTGCTCCAGCAGATAAAAATCAGAAGAATCTTGATGCGATTTCTTGAAACTAATCACTCGATCGCGTTGGCATTCTTTTGCTTATAGGATAATCGTTATGTTAAGCAATGAAAAAAAAGTAAATCTGATGAGAAACTTTGCGAAAACGCCAAATCTGCCATTTTTTTGAATCGTAATAATCTTTGTAAGAACACTTATCATTGTATTTTTTTTTTTTTTTGAAGATAATAGTTGCGAAAGTTTTGGCGATTTCAAAAATAACCTGAAAATACCTCGCCTATATAGGAGTAAGTAATCATTTTATTTTTTCAACCTTTCGTATCTTTCGACGTGGAAAGCTTTATAATAGAATGTACATGTATCACATACAACATTGGTATCAATTTTTGTAATTCCAAATGAATTCAACAATATATTGAGAGATTAAAATGTCATTTCTTTGAAATACATATAGAACGTGTGATCATGGGACGAAGAGAGTATGCTTCCTGATATTAGGAAAATTAGCAGATAAAGCAAAACTAGAATTTCCTCATTCAGAAGTGGAGAATAAAGATAATAATTGAAATAAAAATAATAATTTATATGTAAAAATAAGGTCTGTAATCGTCGCTATCTTTTTATATTAGTATATTACATGGCGAGTGACGAATGGCTGAGAATACTGACAAGCATGGAGTTGCTGGCCCGAACGAAGCGAGGGCAGCACCACACGAGTCAGTGATCTCCGCCACTCGACATGTACGATATTTTTCATAAAAAGTTTATCGGAGATTTGGCTTTCGACGACTCTTGAATGATGGCAAAATAAGAAAAATTAGAGTTTTAACGTTATGGCTGACAACATGTGACAATCACATGTATAAATTACGTTAATGGGTTGGCATTATTGAAGCCTATTACGCACGCCACTAGTGACAAGAAGAAATCTCGGCAGTAATCCAACATATTCGTATCGCTCAAGAGACGGCGAAAGTCAAATAACCGTTGAACGTATTATAAAAAGAATATACTACTCAATCAGAAGTTGATACCAGCATATAAGATGATCAAGATCAAGACATTGTCGTAATTGAGAATGAAATTGATGTTGATAAATTTCATCCAAGTAATCCTAGATTATCAACCGAAGAAATGATGAAAAATATAATTTATTGGATAATCTTCAATCCCTCGAAACTCATGGAAGTAGAAATAAGGAGTACATTGGAAATTACGTTTCCAGAAGAAGAATATAAATAGTCTCATAATTGTCGAATGAAACTGATGCTCAGTTGAAAAATAAACCCTATTTCTGAAGAACAATCTAGTACGTGTCTGTAAAAACCTGTTGTTCCAGAAAAGTATAGTAAAGCTTGTGTTTTAATGGACGTCTTCCAGACGAGGAAAAGAAAGAATCGCTCTGGACTATTATCTTAATGATGACCGAAACTGTAAAAGGCAAAGTCCTAATACAAGGAATGTGATGATCGTTCGTGAAAGTTATGCTGAAAATGGAAAAGCAAAATGTTTTCCAACATGAAGCATACAAGGAATCTGCCAAGTGTTACATGAAGAGAATCCTGAAATAACGATTAATATTTCTCGTTTGTATTCTTTGTGTCCTGAGCATGCAGCAATCGACCCATTCGATTAAGCTCGTATGTGCATCTACTGTGAGAATTCTGACTTTTATCCTGTGGGCCTGCAAAAATTTTTGGATAAAAGCAACTCAGAATAAGAATATATTAATTCTGAAGCTTAATTTGCGCTAATGTGTAATCTTGCTTGAGGATCATGTCATTTGTAAGAATAGATGAGGAGGTTGTCTGAAGTGTCAATACCACTCAAGGTAGTTCCAAACTTTTGTTTGGGTCTGTCCATCTCAAACTCGTTTGTTAAAGGTGTAGTGCTGAAGTAATATTTTTGAAAGTACTTAAAGTTTCTTATTGTTTCCTAGTAGGCACGAGTGTTCAAATACGTTTGAGGACGTTCTTGAAACGAACTAAGGCCAAATAACGTCCTTCGAGCATCCAATGTTCCAAAGACGCTTTTAGGACGTATTTGGAACACAAAACGTTTTTGCGTCGTTTTTTGCCTGGCTTAGAACGTTGTTTGGACATTCTTGAAACGTCTCTTAAACGTTGCGTCCTAGGAACGTTTTCAGGACGTTCTAGAAACGTCTTTAATTTTCGTACCTACTGGGTTGCTGCGGTGTGTCTTACAGTATCCATGTTGTCAGGGTTGGACCTATTTTGTCGTCAAGGTTGGACTGTTTTTTTTCTCAGGAATACATAGTAATATAATCCTAAAATAACATCGTTTAACTGTTAAGTGATCCTAAATTAAAGGGAAAGAACGAATCCTGATTGATGGAATAAATATTTGTACTAATTACCACTGATAGCAGCGATGAACTGTAAAGTTTGACTTCCATTCTTCTCAGTCACTTCCACCGATTTTTTCCGTTCACTTTCCTTATTTTCACTACTCCGAAGACACGCTATTCCGAATTTCATGGTTCTTCTAGATTCAAGGGTTCGCGAATCTAACAATATGATTTTATGTATAAATATATAATTATACCAATAAGTGATATAATTCTATTCTTATAATTGGACAGCTGAAGAAATGATATCGACTATGAACTCTCTCGAACCTTTACTTCCTGAGCTCTTCTCTAGACGTGTGGGGTATATAAAATTGGATCGGACGATTTACCACCTGTTACGTTTATCTGCACTAAATATTCTTTTTCCCCACATGTCACGACTTGGATACATTTATCACACCCATACTTTATTTATCAAGATTATTCGTGAAAAGAATGCTACCAGCGAATGCTGATAAGCGTGTCTGATATGTGATCTGCGTACATAAATTCACTAAAACATCCGCAAATCATCAACAAACGAATGGATTTGTTTGTCTTCTTTGAGAAGTGTGAAGTTGCGAAAAGTAAGTAAGTGAGGATGATTTAACTTATTATAAAATGAAAACTTTAGAGTTCTGCCTTTATCATCATTACTTATTCCTGATGCAAATGCATAATTTGTTGCAAACCAGACGGTTGAAGATTCTTTGGCTGGGAATTGAGAAATGATGTCTGCAGTAAAATGACGCATGGAAAACTTCGAAATTGATAATGTTACAGTGAAGAGCAATAAATTCAAGAGACTCGAGTGTGTTTGATTTGAAGAAATAAAAAAAACATAAACTCGAACAAAGTCATCTTGTGCAACTGAAACTGAAATTTTTGAGACGTGAGCACCGCATGAGAAATCTCAGATGTATTAATAGACAAATTCCCTGGATTTGTTCGTTATTTGCAAGAAGGAACTAAAGACAGTAAAGTAGTGATCAAACAAGAATGAAAAGGAAGACATTCGGAACTAAATCCCGATATTGCAAAGTTGTATTCAAAAGTGGATAAATTGGTCTCGGGGAATTGATCCACATCTGGGTCATATTTTAACGCCAAGAGTATTATCTAACTGGAGAAGATGAATTTCCGTTGTTATGCTTTATGACTTCATCTTCATACATCTTCTCTTGCTTTCTTGAAGATGACATGTTGCAGCATTATTGATGCATCCTCTACATTTTTGTTGCCTATCTCTCTCTCAATTTTCTTTGTAATGCCCTAAATATATATCCAGCTTTTCACGATATGCTATTTGTACTTCTGGTTTCTACAGATTTTCTATTCTTACTCGTGTTTGCTATGATTTATTGATAATCTTCTTCTTCTCCATCCTGGACTTGGGTGTATTTTTGAATCTATAAGGGACTGTCTTGTTTCGCATTCAGAAACTCTTGTAGCCTTTTTATCTTTTGCAAGTCCTCTTAGTCTTTCGTTCGCCAATACACAGTCAACCATACTATTGCTTCCACCTCTGCATCAATACATGTGTGTTATTTTATTCCTGAACGAAGTATTTGTAATAAGCAAACCGTTTTCTAGCATAAACTGATCTTTTCTCTTATTACCGTTTTCTTTTGGGTATTTTAATTGACAAAGTGCTCTTTTGGTACCTCTATTTTGCACACGAACTCAGCCATTCATGTCACCGTGTAATAATATTCGCTTGACAGAATCGCACAGGGATAAAGCATGCTACGACAAACAGTCTTCTGATCCCTACTTCTGTTCCATGCCATAATTATCTAGGAGATACACATACATTATTTATAACATGCTGGTGTGTTCCTTTATTCATAATTAGAGAGATTTCATCGCTGCCGTATAGGGGCAGCCCTATGTCATCAACCTTCATCAATATGTCCGTGTTGACGTAATACATGGACAGACCCACAATTCATTGTCTACTTCTGCCCAGAGTTCAAGATCAGTATTCACCTGATTATTGTCACATCCCTTTTAGAGTAAAAACGTAGGTACACACTTTGTTGCAGGTAGAATTTGAACGGTGTTTTCTTAACCTTTGCAGTGCGGTTGAAAATATCTCTGTGTGGTTTGTTTTGTTTTGAGTTTCTCTTTCCTACATCAGTGATGAACATTCCTTCTAGTGGCAGTGTAGGATGCACACTTCCAAGGGCAACTCTGTTACAGGTAGATAGTTCCCTCAAATTGGTGTTTGATTCACATTTTGTTTTTACTGTGTTTTCTTGGTTTTCGATACGCAAAAAAATTTGGCTTCCTCACGCACATAGTATACCGTAACTCTTTTTCTTTCTCAAAAGACCTACACCTGTGGTGTTCCACACATTAGGTCTCCATTCATCGCCCAGAACATTTCGGAGGGTACGTGATTCTCTAATACGAGGGAAAGTCCGTTTATACCCTTTCAATAATCAATTCTTCAAACAAACCTCAAGAGTAGTAGTGCGATCCCCAATTTCACCTGTAATAGCTAACCTTTTCATGGATCACCTGAAAATTAAAATGTGCAACCAGTCCAAGCTCCCAACAGAATTCTGGTGCCGTTGAGTTCATGACACTGTGGTCATCTGAGGACATGAACTGGATCAACTATACAAGTTTTCTGACTTCATCAACCGATCACATCCTAATATTCATTTCACCGTGGAAATTGAACAAAAAGGAAAATTGCTTTCCTTGGATGTAACAGTTTACGAAAGATCTGATAACACATTAGGACATGGAATTTACAGAATACCCACGCACCAAAAGATCGAGGCGTCCTGAAGATAGGATGCCAACACACACGATCGACTAGATGACATTCAAATAAAACTATAAACAACAAAAAGCCAGCCAAGAAGTTAGCGCTGGGTAGTCTTGCTCGCGAAATTGAGAAAGATGAAGCCATAAGTTGGCCAAAACTGAAAGGTGCTCGTTTGCTCCATCAAGTCATGAATGTGCTATCTCATAACAGAAAATACATGCTTTGCTTGCCCGAAATATCAGTTTCATGACTTGATGGAGCAAGCGAGAATCTTCTAGTTTTGGCCAACTTCAGTTTGATCTTGTTTCATTTCGCGAGCAAGACTTCCCTAGCACTAACATCTTGTCTAGCTTTTTATTGTTCGTATTTTTGGTTTAGTATCATACGTCGAACGTGTGCATTAGCATCATATCCGTTGAGACGTCTCGAGCTACCTACCTGCCTGCTCCCTCTAACACCCATCTCAAAAACCGTCGCTCATCAACTCCCTTGTTCACAGAGCTGGCTCCGTAATTGATTAAGATAACTAACAAAAATATTTTAAAAATGTTAGACGAACCCTAATACAAAACGATTGCACAAACGCAAAATTGATGGAGCAGTCAAAAATACACTAGAAAAAACAAGTGAACACAATCAACTGAAGGAAGAGAGAGAAAAACGACCACCATCCTAGCCTCCATAACTTCTAAGCGACCCGGGAGGCTTTCTGACTCCGTATTTAAAAAAAAAGATTAGAGTGACCAGTCAGGTTCGAACAGTCCTTACAGTTGGGGACGTAGACCAATCACAGGCATCGTATATGGCGTATATGACGCGATCTGAAAAAAGGTCCCCGAACGTCCAAAGATCATTTACTGGATTTAAATCGTTTAGGATGAAATAAACGTCGGCCTTCAAAACCATAAATTCAGAATGTACACTACCGTCGGAAATTATGGGATCGATTGACGCGAGGGCAATTAGAAATCACTGCTGGCTTTGAACCATGATAACTAAGCAAAAAAAAAATATAGGAAATTTTTTTGAAAATGGTTGAGAAGCTTCTGAAAGTCCACGTCTAGTTATGTCAAACAGATTCCTGTTACCTGCTGAAGAGAATAAAGCACGTAATAAGTTTTTTAAAAGAATCTAGATATTCTAAAATTTTGTACCTCGACTTTAACTTTCAGCATGACCAATGGAAATTGTTGAAAAAATCTGAAAATTATACGACATAGAGTCTGAAATTTTATCTTCGATTTGTGCCAAAATAACTTGAAAAATCTTCATTGGTTCTCGAGGTACAATTAGGAACGTTCAATCGTATCTTATGAGTTTTAGTCGACGATCACGGTTCTCGGCCGGTCTGCTGATCGCCTCCTTCGCTGTGGCAGGACCAAATAGGCCACGCACAGAGATAATGCTTGATCGGAGCTCTCTTATACTTTTGATTCTGCTGATTAGTAATTTTTATTTGAAATCATTGTAAAATTTTGAATAATTGTTTTCACATTCCCATTCTGATTGAGAAGGTATTGGTTTTATGCGAAAAATGACCTTCACGGATTTAATGAAATATCCACGTTTTGAGACTCTCTGACTAAAAGAAGAAAGTTCTCACGAAGGTATTTGTCTGTATGTCTGTCCGTATGTCTGTAATTTGTGAACTCGCTAACATCCGAAAGAATTATCCTTTTGGATTGTGCTTTGTCAAACTTTTTTGAGGTCGGAAAAAAAGACGAGTTCGTTAACCAATCATTTTTGACCAATGGTTCTGGTTTTATCTAACGAAATAGGTTTTTGAAAAGGCAGAAATGCGCATTTCCGTTAAAATCATGTAAGGTGCAAAAAAGTGTTTAAGATCAAAATTATTCATTTTGAGAGGATCTATAGTTTTTTTAAAATCGTAACAATGTTGCCAAAAATGACAAATTTCATTTTTCAGTAAAACTGTGCGAGATACGAAAAAAACGAAAAGTACGAAAATTGTTACCCTCAAAAAAACCTACAAATTTATCATTGACTATTCTTTGATCAGACGTATTGTTTCCGTTCAAATCACGATAACGCGCTCACAAAAATGAAAAGATACCATTTCCCAGCCAAACAATGAGAGGCAAGAAGAAATATTGAAAAGAAAAATCTTTCATCTTAGAAAGGTCTACAAGTTTTATCTGAATTATCTTCCAATAAGACGTAAATTTTTCGTTTTAGTCGTAAAAACGCATTTTAATCAATGAAAAATTCAATTCGCTAGCCAAACTATGCGAGATGTAAAGGTCGGTGGCGAGTATTGAATTGATGGCGAGCTTTCTTGAATTGATTTAGGATATTCTAATGAATGAGTTACACTATTAAACTTTTGAGTCTGTTTCTCATATTAAGAATTTATTTAAATTTTCGATATAACTTTCTTCCATTTTAGTTTTTTATGAGGAGTTGCAGGTCTCTTTGATAAATAATAATAATAATAATAATGATAATAATAAAAATAATAATAATAATGGGCGTTGGTAGCCCTAAAAAAGCATCCAGAGGTGACCAAAGTTGCCTTCAACAAACTCTGCTGCTGTGTAGTGACAACATCATTATGAGA
>WSXT02093413.1:1625-11654 GCA_011762715.2 Neuroterus valhalla
CCCCCCCCCTCACTCACTCACTCACTCACCATCCGTAGATCCCCACTGAGAGCGGTATGTAGCGGTGTATAACGGCATCTGCCTCATGCGCACTACGATGTTTGTTTGTGTTTGCGTTACACGGATCGTAAAAATTTATTATTTATTGGAGGAACAAAAAAAAAAGATTATTTGCAACGAATAGTTGTTCGAAATCATATTTTTCATTGAATATAAATTGATTGAATATGAGAGGAATTATTGAGAGTTTTCCAGCATATTAAGTTATCACTTTTTCCGGGCGTCCCACGACAGATCAAAATTTTTTTGGTTTGAAATAAGTCAATTTTAGTCACTTTTTAGCTCAAATTAGTCACTTTTTCAAAGTACAGTAGTCTGTTGCAGCCCTGTTAATGCTTAAAAATTGAACTTTCCATTTGAGAAAAGGTGCAAAAAGTATTGCATATGTTTAAGCGTTTAAGGATTATATAAATGAAGTTTACAACGTTTAGAAACGAAAATTCAAATTAAAATTCAAATTAAAAACGCGGAATTTATTTGACTCAACCTAGAATATTTGAAATTCTATCAAAAAAATACGAGAAATGACCGCTTCCTTTTTATGAATCAAAAAGAGATCAAATCATTTGATTTGAAGAATGTAACATTCCTTTAATCTGATTCTCAAAATATTATAATAAATCCATACTTAGTGAGAGAAAGAATTTTTATTTGTGTCCATTGTAAGAAGAACGTTTTGCAAATTTGTTGCACTGTGACATTTTTTTAGCTGGCTTAAATTTGATAATTGAATTGATGATAGCCCAAACATACAGAAGGAATAATTATCTAAATTTTTACAAAAAATGTATTAATCACGTTTTTTCTTTTCATCATTTATCTGACTTGGGACAGGGAATTGCAGAAAATATTTATAGTTTTTATTTTAGGACAGGAAGTTCCAGTGGGGAAGTATTTGTATTTTTTGGTTGAAAATTAATTTTTTGTAAAAAATTGAACTATTCTAGTTAAATGATCATCATTTCAGCTAGTAATGATTCTTTCTGGTTTAAAATTCAACTACTTCAATTGAAGATCTACACTTCATTTGATTCTTCATCATTTTGTGTAAAAATGTAGTAATTTGTTCGGAATTTAGTTTTTTTTTTCTTTGTTGAAAGGTAGTTTTTTTGTTGAAGGTTAGTTTTTTTTGGTCATAAGTGATTTTTTCAAGTGGAAATTTAACTTATTCCTATTGAAATTTCCATAGTTTCAATTGAAAATCTGTTTGTTTAGTTAAACATCCATTTTTTCTCAATTTAAAATTTTAGTAGTCAAATTTTCGTTGACAATATTTATCTTATTTAGTAAAAGTTAATTTATCTGTTTGAAAACTTAACTCCTTCCGTTGAAGATTCTTTTTTTTTAGTAAAAAAACCCTTATGTCTGGTTTAAAATTGATTTTTTTCAACTAAAAATGTTACTGTTCCATTTTTGGTTGAAAATAATTATTTTTCGACTTTGAAATTCGACTATTTTGTTAAAACATTATATTTTTTCTTAGAAAATGATTCTTTCTATTTGAAAATAATCTTGTTTGAATATTCACCTTCATGATTGGAAATTGAAGTGCTCTAGTTGAATATTTATCTTTTTAGTTAAAGATTTATCTTCTTATTTTGAAATTTAACTGTTCTGGTTGAAGATTCATAATGTTATTTGAAAATTCATCACATTGGTGGAAAAATGAACTATTTTGTTGGGAATCTGTTTTTCATTTTGTTATCATAAATTGATTTTTTTTTCGTAAGTTTAACTGTTCCAATTTTTGTCGAAAAATTACCTTTTTTTTTTGTTAAAAATTAGAGTAGTATTTTCGAAATTGATTTATTTTGCAATGTTCGATCTGTTGTGTTGAAGGATCTTTAGAATGAACGTCATGAATAAAAATAAATGTTTGCGTTTCGCGGCAAATATAAATACAGCAATTATATAAAGTAATACATTACTTTAAATAGCAATCACGCCGTTGCAACTACGCTTTTTTCTATCGTCACACCGTAATGGCACAATTTATTACTTTTTTTTATTATTATTTTTTCCTGAACGCTTGTTTTTTTCAGGTTTTTCTTCACGTTTTAATTTTGTTCATTGTCGAGCAATAGTAAAACAGGTATCATCCCAATATCCATACCCGAAGACTGCCATTTTGAAAAATCTATTTAAATATTTCAAAAATCGGTTCTTATACTATTCCAGAGATCACTTATGTTTGATGTCGGGCAACAGCAAAATAGTTCCATCCCAATTTTCTATGGACACGCTCCGTTTTATCTGGGCTTATCAATCGCAGTTGTTCAATAGTGATACGACGTGAAATTTAGTTTGTTGTTGTCCGAAATAAAATAAAAGTAATTTGTGTATTAAAATCCGAGAACGAAGCAATTAGTGGAAAATTATAATTTCTTTAAATGTTGACTATTGTTCTTATTTCAATCAATTTCCGTAATTAGCAGCCTTTTCACAGTAAAAATAAAGTGTGAATTAAACACCGCTTTTCGGGTACCATTTACCTGCAATAATAATAACCCTTGGTAGTGTCAACTCTACACTGTAAACAATGGTAGTACGAAGTATTGGGGTACGAAATGCAAAACAAAAGAAACCAAACAAAACAACTCAGCCTTTCGTATCCAAAGTCCATGAAATGTTCGAATCACACTACCAAGGTCAAGTAAACACCATTCTAATTGTACCTCCAACAAAATTTACCCCTACGTTATTACTATGTTGGGAGGGATATGGGGATAAAACCTTTGATAAAATCAAATTAATTCGTAAAATAAACTTCGAGAATCGAACGTTCTGGAGAAAATTAGGATTCAAAACAAAAACGTTATACATAGCAAGATTGATTTCTAAAATAATTGATTACTCCTTTATTTAATTGCTAACGAATGCATTTCATTCAATAGTCAAAAATTATATTTTCGTTTTCGAACGTTGCAAACTTTAGTTAATCTTTATGTATAAGATACGGTGCAAAAAGTATTCCATATGTTATTAACTGAAAGTTACGGGTCACACGATATGCATTTTGTTGAATGTGCAAGAGGTCGGTCGATATGGTCTCGAATCTCTTAATTCCACTGAAGCATAGGGCTCATCTCACTAATTAATTAATCCCTGATATTTTCAGGAATTAATGATGCAATTTGAAGTTTCATTAGATTCTGTTCTTGTAATGAATGAAACATGTATAGCGAAGTTCTTATTATACATTTCCTCTATTAACTAAAGGGGAAGAGCTACACAACAGCTTTCTCTGCTTGTTTTTACGATTCGGATATTATTGCATTCCAATGCAGAGGAAAGTCTAGACATCTTTAAAGAAGGAAATTATTTTCGTGGTGTATCGTTTGCTGTTATTTCCGCTTCCTGTTTTTCCTGGCTTCATATTTACAAAAGTCGAACTGTCTTTTTCAGCAGGGGCGCAACTAGATATTTTTGGGCCCCGGGGGAAAAAAAATTTGGGGGCTCTTCTTCTCAAATCTCTTATTAAAACTTCTACCGCGCAGGGCCCCCTTGAATGCGGGGCCCGGGGCAAATTCCCCCGGTTGCCCCTCCCTGTTTGCGCTCCTGTTTATAGGTTCTTCAAACTTAAGAACGTGCAAATTATATTCCGTTTAAACGTTTAAACGAGTAGAATCAAGAGTGGTCAAGCGAAGAATCGACACAAATCATGAATCAGACATAATTTACTTCTCTTTGTACCCAATTGTATTCTTTCGAAGAAATTATTTCCATAAGATTATCGCAGAGAATCATCTCCTTTAACCATGACCGACTCAAGTGTTATGGAACTTGATTCTATGACGTCATCCAAGAATTTTCTGTCTTGGTTGATTTGCGGTTAATGATAGTAGAAGAAGAGAATACCGACCAGAAATCGGTTACACGTGTTGCATAAGTATCCTTTTTTTTTGTGTTTTTACATTCTCATTCTGAATGAGAAGGTATTGGTTTTATGTCAAAATTGACTTTCGCGGATTTAATGAAATATCCTCGTTTTGGGACCCCCTGAGTCAGAAAAAATAGTTTTTCGAAGGTGTCTGTCTGTCAGTCTGTAGTTTGTAATCTGTGTACCCGGTAACTTTCGAAAGAATGATCGGATTGTATTGTCCTTCGCCGCACATTTTGAGGGACCAAAAAGGCATGTCAAGTTCGTTAACCAGCTATTTTGGATGAAAAATCAAAAAACATTTCTTTGGACTTTTTTCCAAGACTGAAAAATTGTAATTAGAATTTCTTGTAGCACGTAAAAAGTGAAACAATTCATCCTAATCATTTTTTTCGATAAAAAAAAAAAAATTATCAGAGGTATGGTATTTTCGAAATTCAAAAATGTAAAAGACAATGAGAATTTTTAGCCAAATAACGCAAGATTGGAAAGAAAGTCAGAGAGAAAAAATGTTTCTTCTAGGTAGCCCTACAAGATCGTGAATATAACTTTTTGAATTTTCTCAAAAGATCAAAAATTCCCATTTTTATCACACAAAAAATAATGAAAAATATTCTGTAAACTCTATAACTTTCGAAAGAATGATCATATTCGATCGTGCTTTGTCATCCATTTTGAGGGACCAAAAAGACAAATCGAGTTCGTTAACCAGCTATTTTGAATGAAAAATGAAAGAGGGGGAGCATTTTGAAAATTTTTTTTTTTGGCTTTTCCAAGATTCAAAAATTGTAAGTACGGTTTCTTGTAGTATGTAAAAAGTGAAACAATTTATACCCATGATTTTTTTTGATAAAAACAACATTGTTAGAGTTGTGGCTTTTTCAAAATTCGAAAATATAAACGAAAATGAGAATTTTTAGCCAAACAAAGCAAGATATGAAATAAAGTTTGGAGAAAAAAAATGTTTCTTTTTAGGAGCCCTCCAGGATGATCTTTACAACTTTTCGAGTTTTCTCGAAAAATCGAAAATTCAAATTTTGGTCGCACAAAAAATAATGAGAAGTAGAAAGATTCATTTTTTGGCCAAACTATGTAAGGTACCAAAAAACGTTCCACAAATTCGGTAAAATTATCTTTTTGATATGACAAGTAGTTTTTGCTTCATTCATAAAAAAGAATATACAAAATGAAAAAAATAAACTTTTGGATAATTGGTACAAGCTTAAGAAAAATCAAAAAGACACAAGTTCTTTACCAGAAAAGTATCTTGAAATGTGTTATTAACTTCTTGAACAGGATTGTTCACCCGAAAAATATCTGTAAATTTGTTATAATTTTTCCCATTGGACGGGTCGTTTTTGTTTCAATCGTGAAAAATGAAAATAAAAATAAAAAAATTGAATCTCTAGAAAAACTACACAACATGTGGAAAAAATCAGGCAACGAAACTTCTCTACCGTTTTGGACAAACTTTGATCGAGTGTGCAGCACGAGACACGCGATAAGAATGCGCTCGCGCAGCGGGCAATTTTTTATTTTTATTTTTTTTTATATTATTGCGCCAAATCCTTTTCGGGGTAATCGTAACTTGTTATTTTCCAGCCTCGTTTTTTTTCACCGTAGATCAAAGAATTAACATGTTGAGGATAAGTAAGGGATGTGTAGGAGGATGGATGGATTTTAGATAAATACAGAAGTTCAACGAATCTTGAAGTAATTATTCCAACGACACAGTCGTCCTAAAATAGCGCTCTGGAGCGGTTTGCTAATCTATCTCCCTAGCAATCATTTTCGGTTAAAAATTAGTTTTTGAAGCCAAAAACGTTATTATTCCAATCTTTGGTTGGAAATGATGATTTTTATAGTTAAAAATTCAACCATTTTGTTGAAAAACTGTACTTTATGGTTGGAAATTAATTTTTGGTGAAAACTTCAATTATTATTACTGGAGATTAATTTCTTCAGTTCGAAATTCTTCTTTCTATATTGAAATTCAACTGTTACTTAGATTTTTGTCTGAAAATTCACCATTTTGTTTAAAAAGGTAAGAATTTGTTTCAAAGTTAGTTTTTTTTGTTGAAAGTTAGTTTTTATTATTAAAAGTAATTTTTCGAACTTAAACTTAAACATAAATTTTTTTCAATTCAAAAATTCAAGCATCAAAATTTCGTTTGACAATTTATCGTGTTTTGGTAGAAAATTAGTCTTTCTATTTAAAAATTATTCTTTTTGCTTATACATTTACCTTCATGGTTGAAAATTTAAGTGCTTTCGTTAAATATTTATAATTTTGGTTGAAATTTTATCTTCTTGGTTTGCAATTTAACTCTTCTAGTTGAAGATTCGTAATATTTTGTGAGAATTCAACACTTTCGTTGAAAAATGAACTATTTTATATATTGTTTTGGTATCGTAAATTGCTTTTTTTTCGGCTTGTTGATTTAATTGTTCCAATTTTTGTTAAAAAAATGATTTTTTTTGTTGAGAGTATTTTTTTTCAAAATTAATTTATTTTGCAAGGTTTGATCTGTTGTACTAAAGGATGTTTACATTGAACGTCGTAAATGGAAACAAATATTTGTGATTTGTGACAAATATGGAATGTCTTACTTTTAGTTTACCGGAAAAATTGTAAAAATTGACCACAAAAAAACCGGGAAATGACCGGTAATTTGGAATCGTCCACCAAATAGCCACCCTGATCATGTGATTGTATGACTCTACATTTCTTCGCTCCAGAGTCTTATTCATACATTCCAATCATTCTTCCTTCGGTTTACCTTTGGGTACGCTACCATTCACTTGACCTAAATACACTTCGTCAAACGTCCTTTATCCATTCTCCCAACATGACCACCAAACCATTTCAGCAAATGTTTATTTCTTCCTTTTCATTTTATTTGCATCAAATATTGTTGAACAAGTATTTTTCCCTTTAAATGATTAAAGTAGGTACAATAGGGGTGGTTAAGAATGTGGTTGAACCTCTCCCTCGCCTGCTTAGTCGCCGAGTTAAGGTCGTGACTGACTCAGGTAGGTACTTTTCCTTTTCTTCTATTTTTCTCCACCTCTCTCAGAACCTCATTCCATACGCGAATCTATCTCCCTTGAAGCCTTCTTCATTCTCCGCCTTCTTTAACTGCTACAAACTACATAAACGTTTTGCTAAAACATCAACTACAGGCAACGCTTCCTAGGAAATTCAATTTTCGTCATTTTACCTCTTCCACTCTCCTGAGGTTGATCCGCATTTCGCAAGTTTGTAGCGAATCTTCCCGAGTTTAACAAAGCAATTCATTTCTCACTCACCTTCAAGATACTTTCCTTATTAGTGCTGATCTTTGCAAATCTTGCAAAATATTTATATTTTTATTTTCGTGTTTTCTTCCAATCAGAATTTAGTATTCTGGGACTGTGACATGATGCCGAAAAGTGTATGGCACTTTTATCTCTGAAAGTTGGATTTCTCTTATCAACATACGCCCCCGGTATTGAATATGCATAGATATATTCCATGACACTTGTACACACCCCTTAACTTTTAGAGATTATTCAGGATTCCTTTAATCTGTAGAAGCATTGAAGAAAAAAATCAAGTTTGAATTTAAATTATAAAAAATGTATCAATTATTGTACATCTTTCTAGAAATGAAAATGAAGTGTATACAGGGGAAGCATAACATGATATCTTAATGGAAGTGTTATATAAGGCTCATGAAACTGTTTCGCAATATCATAAAGGCATAGTATTTATAGTTGAAGAATGCGCTATGGGAGAGCAGGTCGTTGCAAGTAACGAAATTATTGAAGACGTGCTGGAGTACCTTTCACAGTAATTTTGTTGGAAGAGGATATAAATAAATTTTGTAAGTTAGAGAAATATATTTCTTAGCTGTCACGCTATGACAACTATAGTTCATCCACCTACGAAATCTAATGTTTTATTTATTTTACTAATTCAAATTTTCTCTGAATCAATCGGTTTTCTCAATCTAAAAAATTTGAATTTCCATAATAACACTGTGTTATCGGACTTTATTTCACGAGGTACTTGAATTTGATGTCTGACAATTCCAAAAAAAGTGTCGGTCCAACATCCTCATCAGACCACTTATTCCTGTTATCCACCCAAGCACTTAGAGAAATTCAAAAAAATCTAATTTTCATCCTTATGCCTTGTTCTCGGATTTTCTTTCAGAAAATACTTTTACTTAATATCCCGCATATTTAAAAAATCTGCCCGCTGCGCGCTCGATGGTCATCTTGCCTCGCGCTCCGCGCTCGGTTATGAATTTACTTCTCGCTACGCGCTTGGCCTTTGTACCTCCCAACAGTTGTATATAAAGCTTGTGAAACTCAAAAGTGAAATGTCGACTACTTAAATTTGATCAGTGTGAATTCTCTTTTGTTAACGCTTCTCCGGCTTCGACGAATATATTCTCGTCGCGTGACTCGTGCTGCGCACTCGATCAAAGTTTGTCCAAAACGGTAGAAATGTTTTGTTGCCTAATTTTTTTCGCATGTTATGCAGTTTTTCTAGAAATTCAATTTTGTTATTCTTCATTTTATTTGTTACGATTGAAACAAAAACTACGCGTCCAATGGGAAAAATTGTAACAAATTTACAGATATCTTTCGGGTGAATAACTTTTCTCTATCACTCTTCTGTGTGAGCCTTAGTCATTTTTTCAAAAACTTTATTGCATTTTTATAGTTATTTTTCCTGATTGAAATGAAAAGTTCATTTTTTTCATTTTTTATATTCTTTTTTCACAAATTAAACAAAAACTACTTGTCCTATCATAAACTTAATTTTACCAAATTTGTAGATCTTTTTTTGTTGCAAAATTTTAGTTCATTTATATTTTCCCGTACCTTACATAGTTTGGCCAAAAAATGAATCTTTCTATTTTTCATTATTTTTGGTACGACAAAAATGTGAATTTTCGATTTTTTGGGAAAACTCGAAAAGTTGTATTAACGATCCTGTACGGCTCCCGAGAAGAAACCTCTTTTCCCTTGTGACTTTTTTTCAATCTTGCGTTATTTGGCTAAAAATTCTCATTTTCGTTTATATTTTTGAATTTTGAAAATGCCACAACTCCGAAAATTTTGTTTTTATCAAAAAAAAGTCATGAGGATAAATTGTTTCACTTTTTACATACTACAAGAAACTGTACTTACAATTTTTAGATCCTGGGAAAAAAAGTCCAAAACAATTTTGAAAATGCTCCCCCTCTTCTATTTTCGATTTAAAATAGATGGCTCAAGAACTCGACTTGTCTTTTTGGTCCCCCAAAATGGGGGCCAAAGCTTGATCGAATATGATCATTCTTTCGAAAGTTACCAAGTTCACAGATTATTTTTCAATATTTTTTACATTCTCATCATATAATGAGAAGGTATTGGTTTTATGTGAAAATTGACTTTCGCGGAATTTGTGAAATCTCCACGTTTTGAGACCTCCTGATTCCGAAAAAGCAGTTTTTAACTTGGTGTCTGTCTGAATGTTGTCGTTGTCGTCGTCGTTGTCGTTGTTGTCGTCGTCGTTGTCGTTGTTGTCGTCGTCGTTGGCGTCTGTATACTCCATAACTTTTGAAAGACTACTCGGATTGGATTGCCTTTTGACACACATTTTGAGAGACCAAAAAGATAGGTCAAGTTCGTTAACCAGCTATTTTGGATAAAAAAATGAAAGACTCAAAAATCGTACGTACGGTTTCTTGTAGTAGGTAAAAAATTAAACAATTCATCCTCATGATATTTTTTGATAAAAACAAAATTGTCAGAGTTGTTGCATTTTTAAAATTCAAAAATATGAACGAAAATCAGAATCTTTGGCCAAATGAAGCAAGATTGAAAAGAAAGTCAGAGAGAAAAAAATATTTCTTCAAGAGAGCCCTACAAGATGGTGAATACAACTTCTTGGATTTTCTCAAAAAATTGAAAATTCCCAATTCGATCGCACAAAAAAAATGAAAAATAGTCTGTGAACTAGATAACTTTCGGAAAAATGATCATATCCGATCGTGCTTTGGCACCCATTTTGAGGGACCAAAAATACAAATTGAGTTCGGTAACCATCTGTT
>WSXT02093424.1:0-11654 GCA_011762715.2 Neuroterus valhalla
TTTAAAGATTTAGAAACAAAAATTAATTATGATGTTTCTTCTGAACAGAAAACAAGCACAGGCTGCAAAAATGGAAGCAGAGAAGGAAGGAATTGTCGTGCCCCTAACTCTGGAGGACTACTGCATAAAGACTAGAGAAAGGCCAGTGGAACATCATCTAGACATGACAGACTTTTACGATGATGAATATGAACTCGACGACGAGGACGATGATGATCAGCTGAGTGCTAGCGACTATGAGGACGGCGACGACAGCGGCAACGGAGAGTCGTGATCTATTTCTTAGGTGCAATGGAAGCCTCGTATTATAAATTATTTAAATTAACGAGCTTCTGAACCGGACTATATTACGTGAAATTGCAATCGTAATAAGTCGCGAGTCGCTCGACGTTTTGAAATTTTCGGAGCCTCGCCACACGAACTCTGCTCCAGGAAGAAAGAACTCGCGTAGCCTAAGGATCGCCATGATGCGATATTTATAATTATATTAAAAAACGCTTGAGCGTTACAAAACACCGTTTGATAAAGCGTGATGTTCTTTTTTTATAATTGCAACTCGTTTTTTCTTTCGTATCTAGTTGTTTCATTTTTTACCTCTAAGTGCAATCTACTTGCCTCTTATAAATGCGCTGTTTCTGTTCCAACTTTTCACTAGTTAGGCTAATTGTTTTCGACTGAAAATTTACTCCCTCGTTTCATTCTATTTTTTCGTAAAAAGTCTTAGGTTTTTAAGGGTTAAGGGTAATTTGTTTGCGGAATGGCGCTAATCGCATTACGAATTTAGAAAGTATTTTTGTCGATAAAAAATATCCCCCGTCTTTGAAGATCGCAGGGTAGGAATCCACATCGAATTTTAACCGTCAATGGAAGTTTTGGAGGATCACCCTGTTTGGAAGCTTCTTAACTTATAATGGTATGAATATAAATATATTTGGAAAAAAGCACTGTGCTTGTTGTATTGTGACTAGCACGTCAATCTTTTCATTCGAGGAACCAATTAATTTATTCATTGATCCACGAATATCTGCTCTTTGCAACTCTTGTTAAGAGTTTTCTTTTCCTGAAGGATCAGAGATTTGAAGTTTGTCTCGAATCGTAATATTAACGTACTTTAGAGAAAACTGTTCAGTTTTGTGTGGCTTATTATATGGAGAAATCGAGAGGGTAGTGAGACAATAACCGCGACTGCAGGTTTGTTAAAAAAGTCGGAGTCAGAAAAAACCTTTCGAATGATAAAATTCTCAATTCTTCGCGTTAGGTTTAAATGCCAACATATTGGGCGTGTATCTAGGTATTTCCTGTCTTTACAGTTAAAAACTATAGGGAAATGACGTCTGTTGTTATTTCTCCGTCGTTTCAAAAATTCTTGGCCATCTTGAGATTATTATCCAAGCGCTAAACGATTTTTACTTCCCTTAAACTAGGTATTGTTACTAGCAAGGTTTTTTTTAAAATATATTTTAAGTATTGAGGAATCTTATATTGTCTCGAAATTTACTAGCAACATTTTTAATAGTTTGCAAATTTGGAAAACGTATTATTTTATGCGATGGAGGACGCACCAAATATTTTCGTCGTTCAAGTTTTAGAAGTCGTTTCGTAGATGAAGGGGTAATTTTCAGAATTGACAGCTTGTTTTGATTTCTTTCTTAAAAAACAGTAGTAGTCGTGTAATCTAGATTCTATATATTATATATAAATATATACATAAAAAAAGAAGTGTGCATCGCGTTACGTCCACTAAGTTAGTTTAGCTTGCGATTTTTACCGAATATCTCGAAGGCACGATGGCTAATCTAATATGTGGTTGTGTATCGAATCGTATGCATTAAGCTGTAAATAGATCTTAAATTACGAAGGCAGAAACGATATCAGGTGGATTTCGAGAACCGTTTACTGTTTCTTCGTTGAGGAACTTTTGTTAATCGACCAAAATTCACGTGTCAAACGTGTCAAATGTTGAACGGCGAAATAAATGCGGAAGAACATAAATATCTATTTTCATCGCTTATCCTCTCTTCAATAATAAAATTATTATTCAAAAACAGTTGCTTCAGAAAAAGGTTCCAAATAATAATTAAGAATAGCTATAGTTCCCAATCATTTTCAAATACACGATTGAAGACTGCTTATCAAGAGTGGATATTTGTCTGTATTTGAATAATTCAAGGTGCATAACGAACTTTGTACTTTTTATACCAGGTCGGAAAATATTTAATTGACCTTGTGCGCTTTGAATCATCGATTTTCGTTTATTTAATCTGATAATAGAACACCAAGAGTCTTTTCCAAGTCGTTAATAAAATGGCTCTTGCATTTTAGATCCCAGTGGCGATCGATTGTCGTCTGTGGAGAGTTTTATAAGATATTTTGCGCGAACCTGGTTTTCTTAGTTCGCCCGGATATTTGTAATTCCCTCCCTTTCTTTTTCGGAAACCACTTAACCACTACTAATGTGCAAGTACATTAAAGACAGAACTGATTAGCTGGTAATAGTATTTTATGACCTTAATAGTAGATAAATGTATACAAAATATAGAAGATCTCGTGATTCATCTGTAAGTGTGTATTTGTCATGTTTAATATTATAAATTCAGTTTGAATAAATCTATCGATATGTACACTCATATATACATATTCACGAAACATTATCGAGTCGAAGTTCCCTTACCATCTCTGAAATTCGTTTCTTAAAACTAACAGTTTAACAGGTAGAAATTATTTGTGTATTTCCGAAGGAACGAATTTCGGAGGGATAGGAATAATCTCAATTGCATATATTCGGAGCTCCTTCTGGAATTGATTCTAAAATTAGCCTGAATAGTTTATTCGACGATCGTTAACTGAATGAGATAAATTCTTCTCTACCTCAAATCTTAAGTATAAAAAGCGTGAATTAAATTTTGCGAAAGAATTGGTCTAGAAATGGAATCCGGAAGTACTGGATATACAAAATTGTAAAAGATATAATATATATACATATAATATAACAATTTTTCTAAGAAAGTATTAGCGTCATTGCTAGTCATCGAGAAATAGTGGTTTTGGAACTGGGAATTCCAACAAGTAAATGATTTTTTGGAGTACAGGTTGCCGGAACTAACTTTCCTAGGTGAACAGTGTAGCCAAATTGTTCAGCTTGTAATCTTCGGTCGGTGTCGATGATTTCCATGCATTCGTAGCCTTGTTTCGTTTTGACATTATCAGCGTCGTGAGTTTGATCTGCGGAGTGACCAAGAACCATGTAACTTCGTTTGTCTATCAATGTTGTCATAAGATCACTTCTTGGGTATGAGATGTGATGACAATCGTGAACAGATCCGTAGCAGCAAGGACAACATACAAAAACTGCGTTCCTTCTTATGCAGTGCTGGATCACCAGGTCTGTGGCAACTCCACAGGCATGTAAGGAGGTTCCAATGTCGAAGTCTCCCTGAAATAAAAGAACAGAAATTTAATCAATGTCAAAAAAACACAATGGGTTAAAATTTTATTTTTCTGCTCTTGATTACTCAGGGTGGCGACTTGACCGGGAAACCGGACGGAACGGGAATTTTATTGATCGGGGGAAATGACCGGGAATTCAATTTAAAAACCGGAAAATTACTTGATTTCACCTAGACCATTCAAAATTTTACCGTGAATTGAATACAGAAAGAATTATTTTTTCAAAAAAATGTATTTATCACGTTTTATGTGATGATTTCTCCTATAATTATAGTTTTTTTTTCAGGGGAGGGAGTTTCAGTAGAAGTATAATTTCACTTGAAACAGGGAATTTTTGACATGTAACGGGAACTTTTTAAACTAATTATATTTCGGATTTAGAAGAAAGGAATTCGAAAAAATCCTTCCTTCAATTCGATATTCGTCAAAATTTTAAAGTTCCCTCTTCTTAATAAGCAGTATTTCAAAAAAGAAATATTTCTAAATTATAATAGAAAACTTGTTCACATTTTTCATTGCGAATTCATCCTTTTTTTGGTGAAAAAATCAAGTACTTGGTTAAAAGTTAAATTCTTTCGTTGGAAATTATACTTTTTTGTTGAAGCTGCATTAATTAAATTTGAAATCCACCTCTGATTGAAAATGTATTTACTTCGTTCTAAATCAGTTTATCTATTTTCAGTGAAGATTCAGGTATTTAGTTAAACAATGATTTTTTAATTTGAAAGTTGAACTATTTCTTTGACAATTTATTTCCTTTGTTTAAAATTCGCCGCTTTTGTAGAAAATTCATATTTATAGTTGAAAATTCACCTTTTTTGCATAAAATACATTTATTCCAGTTGAAGATTACCGAAACGTTGGTAGATATTCTTAATGTTATTGAATTGCGTTTAGAAAATCATAAGAATGAAAAAAGACGAATAATGAAAAAAGCAACAATTGAATGATTTTAGATCAAATCTGAGATAATACGACAATTATTGCAAATGGAAAGGATTTCAAATGTTATCTTTCTTGACCAAAAAAGTCGAAAATAAAATAATTGGACATTCAGGGTTGCCACAATTTCTGGAAATTAGGGAAATTTTTTGATCATAGAAAATTCAGGGAAATCTCATCAATATCAGGGAAAAAAGGGGCCGCCAAAATTTTTTTTAGATTAAATCTACGCTGTCAAGACATTTTTTTGGAAACCCTTTAAAGCTTGTAAAAGAGAAATTTTTATACTGGCATTTGGGTCTATACTTTTCATTCTTCATTAATCAATTACCACAAACATTTGTGGTAAAAAAAAAAATGAATATACGTCTATAATAAATAATTGATGTTAAAACGTTTCGTCCTGGTCTGATTCGTTGGACTCATCAGTAAGGCAATATGAACCGAACCTGCCTTAGACGCTAAAAATTTTTTTTTTATTATTCTAAGAATAAATTATTTCACAAAATATCGAATTGATATCGAATAATTGTAAGCAATGTATAAAAATATATCGTACATCGTAAGAAATTCATAATATTTTCATTCACTTTTAAGTTCAGATGTATGGAAAAAAATCAGGGAAATTTTTCTGAAATCAGGGAAAAATCAGGGAAATTTCGCGTGGGTCAATTGTGGCCCTGACATTGAAGGTGTTTGAAATTAAACATTTTCAAATGAACACCCTGAACATTCCTGAATTGACCTTTGAATTATAAACTTGAGAAAATCTTCATTTAGAAACGTTCAAGTTTTTTAAATTTTATATTCGAATTCAAATCCATATTTCAAATTTGATGTTGGATAATTTTGAATTGAAAGCTCTAAAAATCAAATAATTCATATTCAAATATTTAAGTTTATTACATATTTAGATTCAAAATTTCAAAGTTATACAATTTCAAATAGATACTAATTTATATTTTAATATTTTCGAGTAACAACATGAAAAACTAAAAAATTTTCATTAAAGAACTGCAAAAATTCGAATAATTAAAAACTGATAAAATATTTGAAATCAAACAGTAATCAATTTAAAGCTCGAAATAGGACAATTTTACATTAAAACTAGTTGAAATTTCATCATTTTTAGATAAACATTGAAACTCCCCAATTTAGAATTGAATGGATAAGTTTGAATTAAACATTTTATGTTTACTTTAGTGCTATAAAATTTTGAATTATTTCAAAATCAAAATGTTCGAAATTCTAGAATTTTGGATTGAATGTTTGAAAATTGTACATTTTCTCCCTTTAAATGAATGCTCAGGAATTAAATGATGAATTCATTTTATTAATGAAAATTTATAAATAAAATTTGCCGACTCCTGACATTAGTTTGACAAAAAACTATCAAGTCGTAAAAGATACAAAACATTTGCGATTTGTTCATTCCAAGCATAAGTCAACCATGGTTCATTCAACCATCTTAGTTTCCCATAGAAGAAAGTCAGAATGATCGAAAATATTCTGAAATTTGCATGATTTTGACTGTTTTGGTTGGGAATAATTATATATTTTAGTGTCAAAGAATTGAACAAATGCCTGGTTAAATAAATAATTTTAATCCAAAATTACCAAAATTTTATAGTTTTCAATTTAAATCAGCAAACATTGTAGGATTTTAAGATTTTAAAGTGTTGACCCGAATAAGTAATTTTGCCGAGTTTAATTTATATCGAAAGCCAAATGATGTGCAATTTTCTTCATTGCCACATATGTTTCAATTTAAACGTCCAGAATGGTAGTTTCAAATTGAAATTTTGTGATGGTTCACTAAAACAGTTAGTAAATTGTTTCAATAAAAAATGGTTGCTCTTTGAATAAAACCACGCAAAAAACTGAACAATCGAAATTGAATTATTCAAAATTTAATAATGTTCGAAATTGAATATTTCGAACACAATGACTCTCAAAACATACTTTTTCTTAGTTGTACAATTTGATATTGCGATTTTACCAATCATGCTTCATATTTTTAGTGAATGATGAAGTCTGAAATGTTACATTTGGTACATTTTCAATTTGGAAATTTTCTATTTTAGATGCCTATTCGAAGGCGTGAATTTGAATTTGAGATTTGAAATATTCTAATTTTTAAAAACAATATTTAGACCGAATACATTTCAAATCAGGCAGGCAGAGAAACTTGAAGTTACAAAATCATTTGTCTCTTAAATAGTTTGTTTTTTGAAGGGGGACGTAATTTATCGCTTTGAGAAAAACAACATCATTTTTGCGAAGTTATTTGAAATTATTAGATTGTTAAAAGAAACCCTAAAAAATGTTGGCCCTTTTTATAATATTTGGGATTTCTGAGAATATTAGGTCGATTCCCGAATTCTGGAGAATTCCAATCAACAATTACACAATGTTATATGTTCCTTTCTTCCTAGATTGACTAATTTCGATGCTTTTAATTGAAGATTGTCTTATTACAAACGCTATCTACTTGTAAAATTCCAAAAGATTTAATAAATGGAACTCAACGGTTTAGAATCTTCGAATCTAAACTGACAACGACATATTAAGGCTTTCAATGTAAAATTTTACAATTTTGAGAAACTAATTTTCAATATTTTATTTTCAAATACTTCAAATATTTTAATTTGTAGAGGCCTTTAAATGAAAACGATCTCGAAATTCCCGATAATTTCTGGTTTTCTTTCGGTCAATTTAAAATACGTAGTTCAGAACATTTGAATGATTTTAAACGATATCCAAAGATTTCAGGGAACTTCCAAACACAAAATAAATAATATTTCTGATTCGGAACAGGAAATACTAGAGAAGATTTATCATTCCGAGTTGGACCAATAGCGAAATAATTATAAACATGAATTCGGATTTTTTTTGTGAGTTCTCTTCTTCTAAAACAGAATTAACATTATTTTCCAAGATTCCCGTTCCATTTAAAAAATACCCTGTTCCAAGCCGAATAATAATAATAATTCCCTAATGAAATTCCCTGTCCTAAAGTTAGAATTCTAATTCTTCGTGGAATCGCCCTCTCTCAAAGTCGAAATTATTAGTATAATTATACTTATCAACAGAAATTTCCTGTCCCATTTGTGAAAATCATATTTCTCTAATGGCATTCCCTGTCGCAAACTTAAAATAATAATTTTTTAATAAATTCCCTGTCCAAAAACAAAATTCTTCACGTAAATATCCGATCTTTAACTCAAAATTATATTTCTCTGCTGAAATTCCATGCCGCAACTTATAATTGTGATTCTTTTCGAAAAACACTTCTCCAGGTTAGGATATCAGTAATTATTTATGTGACTTTTTTATATTCCTCTTCTTCATTCCCTGTTCCACCTCAAAATTATTATTTAAAAAAAAAGGACTGTTCCAACTTAGAATCAGAGTAATATAATATACATGAAACTTCTTTTAATGTGCATATTGATACATTCGAAAGAAAAGTCCCGGTCACTACTAAACCCATTCCCGGGTCTTTTTCCCGTGAACCAAATACCTTGCTCTTCCTCGATTTACCGATAACGCAGACTTTGAAATTAATCGAGTTTGAATGTTTAAATTTTTACGGCATATAATTTATAATTGATACTCCACTTTCAATGCAATTCCCAACTCAATTTCGTATACTTAAGTAAAACAAACGCATTCAAAAACGTGGGAAAACGCAGAAAAACCAAAGTGACCAAACGGTTAAAAATGAATCCAACGTACCTTATAATCATGGATTATTCTGAACAATAATATGATTATAATGCTCAAAATAATTCAGAATCATTTTAAAGTGCATAAGTCTTAAACATTAAATTTCTTCCACTCTAAGAATTTAAACATACCTTGAAATAATCCAAATTGCATTGATAGAACTTGACATTGTCGAGCTTCAGATTCTTCACCCTCTCTTTCGCTTTATTTAACGACTCTTCCTTATTTTCCAGCAAAATTACACTGCAACGAGGCAGCAAATAAGCGATAAGGATCCCCAAATGTCCACTCCCAGAACAAAAATCAACAATCACATTTCCCTCCTTAGCAATTTTGACAACAGGTTTAGCAAGGTTCTCAAGTTGTTCAGATTTCCTCTTCAATCTGCTAACCGGCAACGCTCCTCCTTGTGGCGTCGCCTCAATTGGGATAACAGACCAATCAAAGTCATTCTCCCCAGCAAAAACTTCTCCCGTCAAAGACGTTTCTAAATCTGAATTTCTGATCAGTCTCAGCGAATTATCTACATCCTCTTGCCTCGTAAAAATCCTGTTTCTCGGTTTATATCTCTTTGGATCACTCTTATACAAACTCTGATTCTGAACTACAGGAAGAATATAATTCCCAACAACATTTTCCCTCTCCACCTCCAGAGACAAAAAATTTAAACACTCTAGGATTCTCTCGTTCTGTTTCATCTTCTCGTACCACTTTGAAGTCAATGGCAATAAATTCACTAATTTATTATTCCATATGGAATCCAAGAGTACGTGAATGCAGACGAATATGATAATATCTGCTAACGAAATCGTCGAACCCTCAGCGTAAGTATGTTCCGGAATTTTTCTCTCCTGTGATACGATTCCGTCGGTGGAGAATTTCTTCGACATACTGTATTTATAAAGATTGTGCAATCTCACTGGCTGCGACATATGGCACTCAAATCTTGCTAAGCTGAGTGGCAGTTCTACTTCTTCCAGACCATCATGTTTGAAGAATTTGAGAGAAGATATGATGTCTACTTCGCAAAATTTGGTCCAAACGCTGACCTCTGAACATGCAAGAAGACAAGATTCTTTGAATCCTAGTAAAGTTTGGCAGTGAGGTGTCGCTTCTTTTGCCAGAGAGCGTTTTATAATTTGTCTCAAGGTTGCACAGAGTCCGGCAATGCAACTTGATTCCGAAACTACGATGTGAGGCAATGCACAAGAATTTGCGTAGCAAGGAACAGAGAGATCTCCTAGAATCTTGTATCGAAAATTGGAGATGTCGATAGCAAAAGCTCGTTCTTCTGGAGGTTTAGTGCCCTTTACAAATTTTATGCTTATCTCAGAATCGCAATATTTAATCGTAAAAAGGGTCACTAAAGTTTCTATAGGCGCTAGGTGAGTTTCTGAATTTGAGTATAGTTCGAGGAACACCTCGTCCAAATCTTCGGAAGGCATTTTCAATTTTCCTTAGAATGATGAAATCTCAAGTTTCGTGTCTTGAAATGTGTTAGGCGCTGGATCTTAATTGTCTTGCTACTTTTCGAATGATGCGCTGTCGGAGAATATTCTCTCTCCAGTAGACGCTGAGGCAGGATAAAACTGCGAAAGCGAACATAAGGCTCTCGAATTTCCAGAATGTTCTCTCTTCTAGCCAGGCTACTTTGTCGCAACTGAAAAATAATTTAGAATTTTGAGCGTGAGTCTAAAAAAATAAAAAAGAGCGTGATGGACCGCATTTCAAAAAAGGAAACATACTCCAAGTGGAAATGCAGAAAAAATGGAAGAAAAGTAAGGGACCGTACTTAAATTACGTAACAGCTCCAAGGGGGGAAGGGGTAACATTGTTACGGAAAGGGGGCGGGGCATTTGATTCAGGTACGTAATTTTTTGGAATTCGGAAAATAAAGATGAATTTCAAATCCAACAGGACGAATTTCCAACAAAAAAGTTTAACTTTCTGCCAAAAAACATGACTCCGAGAAAATAGTTGAATTTTCAACAAAATAATTACGTTTCTACCAGAATCGTCGAATGTTCAACCAGATAAGTTCCCAAACTACAGATGAATTTTTTACCAATTTTTCAAATTATCTTGCAAAATAGATTACACTTCAATTGAAAACAAATGCAATTCCAACCATATAATTGAAATCTCAAGTCATAAAAACGAGGTTTCTGAAAAATAGTTGAATTTTCAAGAAAAAAGTTCATTTCAAACTGAGAAAATGAATTCGAATAAAAATGAATCGAATAGCTGAATTTTCGATAAAAAATATGAAACAGTTTTGAACTAGTTTTATTCACCAACGAAAATAATACGATTCTTCCACAGAACAGTTTAGTCCTCAAACGAATGAGTGTATTTTCGACGAAGATAATAAATTTCTTGTCTAAAAACAGTTTAGATCTCAAGCAAGGAGTTGCATATTTCAGAAAATATCAAGTATTTAACCAGGATGAATAAAATTCCAACGATAAAGGTAATTTTTCACCAAGACAGAAAAATTTTCAACTGGGGAAGATACGTTTTTGAACAAACAAAAACTAGTTAAATCAGCCGTTTCGAAAATTCATTTCACCAAATTCATTGAAAAAAGACGAAACTTGGATAAAAAACATGCATTGTCTGTCAAATATAGTGAAATTTTCAATTAATGACGGGTAAATTTCGGAACAGAAATATAATAGTCAAATTGTCTGATGAAAATTCCATTTCCAATCAAACGAACATTAATTTAGAAAAAAAAAATTATTTCTCACAAATTCTCATCGCGCGCTTCACGTGCAGCTCGCAAGTTTCAGCGCGCCTTTGGCGCGCGACCACCGAATCTCGCGCTTCGCTCTCGATAACGTAATAGACTCGCGCTTCACGCTCGTACATTTCAAATCTCGCGCTGCGCGCTCGGGTATTTGTGTCTAGCATTCGAAATGCTTTTGCTATTGATTATTTCAATAATTATGCGGATTTGAAAGTGAATTGAACAAACCAATATCTTTCAGATCCCAATTACCCATGCAACCCCATATTCCTAATTTATAGCGCAATTAGGAATAGATGAAGATCACATTTCTCAAAGCTCTGTTGGCTCTAAGGTAGACATTCTCATCGTGGCACTCGCGCTTCACGCTCGACTTTTGACGGAAGTTTTTACATGTAAGCTTATTATCTAAGATACCTCTACAAGAGAAATCGAATGCGCTGTTTATTTTACAAAAAACAAGTGTATCAAGGACCGATTTCATCCGTTCATTTTCTGTCGAGTTATCATGTTTACAGACGAACGGACATACAGACAGACACCATCGCCAAAACAGGATTTCCGGCTTCAGGGGATCCTTAAACGTACAGTGAAAGTTTGATTTTTTCATTTTTTCATTGGAATTTCCGTGATAATTCAGAAAGTCGTATTGATGATCTTGTAGGGCTCCCCAGAAGAAACATTTTTTCTCTCTGACTTTCTTTTTATTCGTGTTATTTGGCTAAAAATTCTCATTTTGATTTCTATTTCTGAATTTTGAAAATGCCACAACTCTGACAATTTTGTT
>WSXT02093435.1:0-11654 GCA_011762715.2 Neuroterus valhalla
CGAAATTAGAATACGGTGCGATCATATGGCAACCAAATCAGAGGAATCATCTAAATGCACTTGAAAAAATACAAAAAGATTCTTAAAGTTATTGCTCTTCAAAAAGGAAGGGTTATACCCACCAAAAGGCACCGATTATCTACAATTATGTAAAAAATCCAATCTTTTTACACTAGAAGAACACTGCAACTACATGCTACTAGTATTTGTATTTAAGGTTATAAGAAACTTTGTAGATTGTCAATATCTCTTAAAAAAGCTTCAAAACTTATTTCGAACTCCGGAATTTCATTCTAGGCAAAGAGAACTATTCTATATTCCTGCTGAAAATAACAACTTGATTAGAAACTCACTGATTTTGCGAATGTGCACTATTATGAACGAATTTGTTGTTTATAGAACGAGGAATGCAAAAATAGATATATTTACGATCTCTTGCCCAGTCTTCAAAACAGATGGAAAAAGTTTTATAATCTCTCATAGAATATAAAAGCGATAGAGCGATTCATTTTCAACGTATTATAAATAAATTTAAGGCGTATTTCAATGCACTGTATTACTACAATCAAGCTTTTACCCTGTTATTGGCCTCGGTTTTTGGGTATAATTTTCAATAAATAAAAAAAATCCCTAATCCGGATTACGCTGCGCAGCAGCAATCCTTGACGCTAGGCGCGCTCGGTCGGCTCGACGCCAACCACTTTCAAGTGGCATATCTTCCATAATTCTCAAGATCGGCTTTTGAAATTTTGCAATAATTTTCTTAGAGCATATATCTATCGATTAAGGCAATAAAAAAATCAATTTTTTGGAACGTCTTCGGGTACTTCCCCCCTTTCAACCTGGCCAGATAACGTGCGGACTACATCGAAGTCTGGATGAACATCCAGAATTCACAAAAAAAATAGTCCACATAACGTAATCCTGAAATGGATGTGAATGTTTCTCATTCAGAAATTATGAGCATGAATTCCTTTTAAAAAATTCGCAACCTGTTAGAAATTTTCTCTTTCAATAAAATTGTTGAAACAACGCAGTGAGGCAAATAACGTTTGAAAATTTTTTCCCTCTGGAAAATCAACTGTTTTTTAAAAAATCCGTCTCTTTGGCTCAAGAATTCAACAAGTTAACTGAAGTGTTTTCATTCAGAATTGTATAATGTAGGGAATCTCCGCGTGTGTTTGTATTTCCATAGCTTATTGATGGGGTTAGCCCGCACGATCCCATTCTTTCTATGAAACGTTCCAACGCCTCATCACGACGCCAATTTTCCTGAAAAATTTTATCTTATAGTACAGCAAGAGCTGCCAAACCAAATCCTGATCAAAAAGTTTTTCCTAGAGTTACGGCACTTTCGCTTCGAATGTCTTCATCATTACTTAGTTTACGATCGGCATGTCGAAAACCGAATCTATTGTCTCCTAAATCATTCGACCCTGGATCCATTTCGAACCGATCAAAGTTTCCGTTTTTTCTTTCGCGTGCAATCCATTCGCTAATATCGCAATCGACCGCCGGCATTTGTATTAAATTCGCTCGCTATTCCGGCTTGAATCACGGCTGGATCTACGTGAGTATCATGTCAAGGAATATTCAGATGATTTGCAAGGGATCGATCACTAGAATAATTATGTCGCAGCATTATATTTGGATTTCGACAAAAACCTACCTATCTAGCATCAGCAACCGCTTCAGCTAATAATGAGGATGTCTGCAAGCCAGCTTGACTATCTGGAATCTGTCACGATCATATGGCGAGTCGTTCGATTATCCAACGCACCAATCCTCATCACGATTATTTCTGTTGTCGTGAAAACGACAAAGCAAGTATGGAAAAGGGTAGTGAAAAATGTCAGAATAGGGTTAAATAGGGTTAGGAAAGGGAGAAATCAAAAATCATCAATTAATGACCTAATTGTTTCCATCTGAATGCAGGAATTTGAGAGTGTGTTGCCCAAATTTGATCGTTGAATTCCTTCCCCATAAATATTCTCTTTTCCAATTTCTAAAATGTCTTCCGCTAAAATAATATATAACATTGAATTTTATATTGATAAAAAATATTTTTTTTTACAGAATCAGGTTCACACGCCATCCGATACATGCTGTCTAATCGTGGCCATAGATTTCCTCGCCCATATATGTATCTTCAAGCTACTCCCCCTATTACCGGAATTACCGTACCTACTTCCCCTCCCCCTCGTTATTCTGTTCTCAAGGAATATTCCATTCCTTCTGGCTATCAGATTAAAGATGTAAAAACTCTCGAGCTATCTCGTTTAACATATGGAGAAGAAATCGGTCCTGTTTACAGGATAGTCCTACCTGCCAGAGTACTAGTATCACCGGATGATATAATTGTTGGAAAAGTGAATCCTTATGGTGTTTTATTAAAATTATATCAAACAGTGTTATATGGCCGCAAACCGATCCAAGTGAACTCAAAAACTGGTGCGATTACCCTACTGCCAGAAACCGCAATTCCGGATATACCTTTTCACCGTGCAGTTGATGAAAAATTCACAAATTCAATTAAATCACCAAAAAAATTTATATTTTAAAGGAAAAAATGAGAATGTCAATTGTGAATCGATTTATTGAACGTCTCCATTTCATACTTATAAGAATAGTGCCTAAAGTATTAGTCCTTCCCGAAACTTGTCGCAGACAAAGGTTGATCCACTCTGTACAAAATTTCACCAGGTGTGAAATACCCCAAATATTCCACTATGTCAGGAGTTGTATCGATATGGTAATGACCTCCTTCACCATGATGAGAAAAGCTGTGGAAATGCTGAACCCTCAAATCCAAATCCTAAAAAGATATGGATTTCTTTTCATTGAGATCAGACCAAAATGAACAAATGTATTAAAAATGTACAATTGAATGGAATAATAGAAAGAAGGAGGTGAGAGTGAACAAAATAACCAGACTGCCTTTATTTTTCCTCCGTCTTTTTAAGAATTCGTGTCCTGGGCAGAAACTCTTATGGTTTCGGTCGGATGTCCTTCCGTCGTATGGAAAAGAGGTAGTGAGAGGAAACAAGAGGAAATGAATTAAATCAAGAGAAGATGAGATGAAAAGTGAGTAGGAGGGGAGCAAGCAGAGATGTAAAAATGAGAAAATAGTTGAAGGGCAATCGAAATAAGGGTATATTAGAGAAAGTGGGGGAAATGAAGAGAAGAGAAGGAAGGGTGAGGTAATGAGAGTAAAGTTGAAGAACTGCGACAAGGGAAAATGAAGCAAAGTAAGGGGAAATTTTGTTTTCTATCTTAGTGCTACATAGGTTAGAATGAGCTAGGACAATATAGAATGGGATAGGAAAAAATAGGAAAAGGGTCAGTGAAAGTTCAAGATTTCCGTAATTTGAGGAGGTAAAATATATAAACAAGTGGGAAAGGTTGTTTGGGTGAAAACGGGACGGACATTGATCAACGTATTTTAATTCTATTATTCAACTCATACTTACAGTTTCAGCAGAAACAAAAGTGCCCACCGCAATCAACGGAGCAGACATGTCGTAAAAGTTAAGCCAATCATCGAGATCTGCTGGAGTAGTTAAGGGCGTTTTTGAAAAATCTGGCATAACGTGCTGTTTCGCTCTTCCTTCTTTCAGCAGGAAAGTTCCACCCAAACCTGGTTTGCAAAAAAGGAAAATTTAAAAGAAGCGTGATAATTACAAATGCCACGAAAAAACATAACCTACTAGCTTAAGTTTCACGGGCGCGAAATTTTAATTTTGAAAAGTTACTCACCAACAAGTTTGTCGGTGTAATGACTGGCCAGAGCTTTCTGCATCGTAGAGATGAAATCCTTCTCCCCAGTTCGTTTTTTGGCACTAACTTTCAGAACTTTTCCTGATTTGCCTTCACTCAAAAGTAAATTGGCTAAAAGTCCGAAACGAGTTTCGTTTGGAGGCAAAACTTGTAATATGCTTGTCCCATCGTTTTTGTCGACAAAAGCGATTCGAGAACTTTCGGAAGGTTGTGGACTATCCAAAAGAACGTTCATCATCAGCTGAAATTAAATTTTCATTAGTTTGGAGAGAATTTTGTGGAAACTATTCTTGTAATTCTTTATTGTCAATTTGATTCTTGTTTGCTTCATTTTACCTCGCAGTTGCTGTTTATATAGGGCCAGGGGCCACCACCGGCTCCAATCACAAGTGATTTGTCTCCATGGCCCACGAGAGGTGCCAAAGTTTTGATATCGTAAACTTTATCCCTCTGGACAAGAGGAAGTAAAAATGATGGCCCACCAGCCTCCAATAAAGTTGGCCTTCCACTCAAACCTTACAAATCAGAGATATCATTCGACTAGTATAAATATCTGCTACTCATTTATTCTCTTTGTCCACACTAAATTTCCACATCCATTCTTGCGTGTTTATTATTAGGTTACTTTTTTTTTATCATTTCAAGTTGTTTTTTTTTGGGAGCGTTCATAAATCACGTGACGAGATCGATTTAGGGTAGAGCTGTGATAGGAACTTCCGGTAACGAAACTGATTCCCGTCAAGGTCGATTTGGAGAAACCCCCAAGGATCTCTGAAATACTCTGTTCGACAGAGTGTAGTAATATTCAAAGTCAAATCTTTAACAAAATACATGAATTTCCTATCAAAAAAGAAATATCAGATCAAGGAGCCGTCCATCAAAGACGTCCGCAAAATTTCCGGAAATTTAGGCACACTCCTATCCGAACTACAAAACGAACTGCTGTCTTCCCAACAAGTTAAATGTTCAAACAGTGCAATAAAAAAATGTCGATCTTCTTATAAAACCTTGCATTATTATAACATGTACAGTTGCATAGGGAGCAATTTTTTTACATCCAGAAACATAATTAAATTCTTCATCACATTACGCAGTAAGTTCAACTTTTTGTGAGATTAAAGCTTTGTGAAGGCATGCAGAGTACAATTTTTTGATACCTTACAAAAAACTCCCCCCTCATTATCACCCTTCCCCAACTTCCCAGCACAACACATGGATTGAAGCTGTTCCACCGCGCCTGGTCAGCAGTGAATAAACTTCAAGAAACACAAAATTATACCCTTGTTCTATCCTCTCTCCATATAAAGCAATATTGCATTTTGTTTTCGTACCCTTATTTTCAAACG
This sequence comes from Neuroterus valhalla, assembly GCA_011762715.2. NCBI lineage: Eukaryota > Metazoa > Arthropoda > Insecta > Hymenoptera > Cynipidae > Neuroterus > Neuroterus valhalla. The sequence goes on from WSXT02093435.1 coordinate 5,124, forward strand.
CATTCATTTTTGTCTTATTCACGTTAATTTCAAGACCCATGCGTTTCATGTTGGTATCCAGTCTGCTCAACATCCTCTGCAAATCATTGCTTGATTTTGCTGTATGCAAGGCCACGAACTTTCACTGTCTCAAGATCAACACCTTTTTCGTCAAAGAGAGCCATTCTCAAGCAATTACTCATGTATATTTTTAACATCTAAGAGGACATAACCTATCCTTGCCTATCGCCCTGCCTAATATCAAACTAATCGCTCAATGTCTATTCACTCTCACACTCGCTTCACAACAATTATACGTTGCTTATATTGCTTTCAGAAGCCAACTAGTCACACCATACATTAAACTGCCCAGATCCTTTCCTTTGTTATTACCATCACTTTATTGATAAGTATTTTGATAGGTATTCAGCTCAAAGTACTCGGTAGGCTAATCGCTTTATAATTATTACAGTCGCCTTGATCAAACTTTCATTTGTAGATTAGGACGATAATCGCCTTTCTCCAATCATTTGGAACTTCTCTGTTCACAGGACACATTCATAAATTCACACAGCCACACAGAGAAATATCCGCCATCGCTTTTCAGCATTTCAGAGGTAATGCCGCCAGTCTCCTGCAGTTTCGATTTCAACGTAAGAAATACTGAGCTAGTCTTCAGGAATGTATAGAATTCTGAATACTCGCATTCTTCTGAACTCCTGAAAGTGTAATAAACGAATGAAAATTTCTATTTTTTTTCTTTCAACTCTATTGATCGCGTTCAAAAATAATGGAATTTCGAAGCATGTACTTATCAAATGAAATATCTCACTGGCTACTGAAAAACTCGGAATTCAAGAATACTTCAAAACAATTCGAATCTAATAAAAATTCTGTGGAATCTTTCAAAATATTCAAAGATACTACAAATTCCCAGAATTATTAGCCCTGAAATATCTTAGTTAATATTCATCTTTATAAGATGAGATACTTTCTAGAATATATTGATTGCGTTCGAAAATCATAGGATTTTCGAGCGTGAATTAATATCGACCGTCCGCGAAGAAATTTAACACAACTGATATCCTGAATGCGTTGGTCTTCAACACGTGTTTACTTTTCAAGATTGTGACGTCATCAGAAAAAGTTACTGAAATTTTCGAAATCCATATTTTCGGAATTAATATTCACATAAATTTACAGTGGACTATTGTTTTTTTCAAGTTATTGAAAAAATAAAGTTTCACCCCATGCAACTTGTATTATTGCTTGGCCCTCAGCGTGCGGCCATCTTGCCTACTGACGTGACAGTATCGGTGACGAAAATACAGTTCACGGTTTCCGCCAGCAGCTGCAGCGCAGGGAAACTCGCCGCCGACGAGCGTCAGAGTGGGGGAAGGTGCGACAGCTAACTGTCGGCGAGAAGACGATCGTCCTGATTGGACGTGATATTTTTTCTTACTCCCACCACCCCATTTCGGGTCACGTGATTTATGGGTGTTTCCTTTGACTGAAATGCTTTATCATTCATTTTTGAGTAATTCATTCTGATTGACTCAGTTTTAAAATTCTTATTCAAGAAAACTTCAGATTTAAAACAATTTTGGGAATTGTTTCACTTCCAATGCCTCGAGTTTCAATTTATTTATTGTCGCAGCTTCCAATTAGAAATTATACAATTATACTACATAATTCCAACTTTTTAAAATAATTCAAATTTCATGGTTTACGATATGAAATATTTCAGTTTTCAACTTTCAGAGTGACAGTGAATTTGTTTTCTACCTAAATCTCATTTTCAAGTCTAGAAAAATATATTCAGAAACTTTCAATGCCACTCGAAACTACACATGATAGAACACCTGATAAAAATTTCCATCATATTTCAACTCTAAAGATTCTGGATTAAAAATAAAACATTTCTATTGCGCATATAGGACAGTTTAATTTATGCGCTCTAGGAAATGGATTTCTTAGCTGCAGAAATTTGAATTTGAAAATATTTGTTTTTATGTATCTTGAATTTTAAATCCTCAGTCAATTTCATGAAACAATCAATTATATATTTATTAACCGAGGAACTTTTAGAATAATCAATTTCCAAAAATATCTGGAATTGTTACAACTTCGAAGCTTTTTCAATGAGAAACACAAGAAAAATAATTTTTGACAATCAATTTGTATGCAAATTCTACGTCCCAGAATTTTTGGGAAACTAAGAATGAATATGTACCCATGTATTTTGTTCATAATTCGTCCTTTCAGGTAAGAAATTCCTGGTTGAAAATTGATCCTCCTCTGATGAAAATTCATGCATTTAGTTTGACAAAAACTGACAAAAATTGAACTATTCAATTTTTCATTTGGAAATTAATTATTTTAAAATTTGAATTCAACTACCTGGTAAAAAATTCATGTATTTCATAGAAAATGTGTCTATTCGTCTAGAAAATTAATCCGGTTCGTTTAAAATTAATCTTTTTGAACACTACTTTTCTGTTGGAATATCATATTTTTAGGTTGAACGTTTAGCTGCTGGAGATAAAACTATTTTATCTTTTGGAAAATTATGATCCTCAGATCAAAATTAAAATATTTTTTCGAAAATTCATTCATTTCTTGAGAACGTTGTCTTTTTGCGTTAGAAATGATTCAAGTTTAGATCCATATTTCCCGTTGAAGATTCAACTGTTTTGTTGAAAAGTAATTTTATTGAAAGAGAATCCAGGCATTCTATTTTTATTTAAAAAATCAATTTTCTTAGATGTAAACTCAACTACTTGCTGGAAAATTCATGTATTTTTCAGAAAATTTGTCCATTCGTATAAAAGATCGATCTTTTTTATTTTCAATGTAAAATTTATGTTTCTCAGGTGGAAAATCGATTATTTGGCCAGAAATTTATGTGTTTTCTTGAAAATAAACTTTCTTGTTGAAAATGCAATTGTCTCCAGATTTAAATTGAATTTCCGAATCGCAAATGTATGTATATTTTGGATAATTTGTCTTGCGTATATTATCTTCATTGAAAATTTAACCATCCTATTTCTGGTTAAAAATTGTATCTTCTTGGATGTAAATGCATTTACTTAGTCGGAAATTAATGTATTTTAAAACAAATGTGTCTTTTTGTCTATAAAATTGATCTCAATCATTTTGGATTATTCTTTTCGTTTGAGAATTTGAGTATTTTATTGAGAAGTATATTTTTTAATTGAAAATTTCATTATTTTGTTTCAGTTTAAAAAACATGCTTCTTGGATAAAAGTTCAAATATTTGGTAGAAAGTTCATGTATTTTGTTGAAGATGGACTTTTTTGTTAAAAATGCAACTGTTTTTGGTTAAATAATAATTGATTCCTCTGGTTTGGTAACTTGACAATCTGTTTTGAAATTCACCTTTCTTTGTTAGAGATCAGACTATTCTCTCAATTTCATCTTCCTTGTCAAAAATTCATCTTTTTATTCCAAGGAAAATTCTTCCTGCAATTACTTACCGGAAGCTGCTAAAGTAAAGGGTTTTTTTTTCAGATCTGGACAGTCTACGATTTCCACTGAGAATTCAGCAAAGTTTTTTGAAAGAGCTCCACTGAAAACTGTAATAAAAAAATATATTATTGCGGAAAAAGTACTAAATTTGTATTAAATTTAATATATAATATACCTGTTTTGAGTTCCTCCAGAGGTGGAACGTATAAAGTTCTGCTGTCTATTTTCAACTTCGTTGAGTCCAAAGTAGCCATGACCTACTTGGTTCAAGAAAAAAAAATGGTTTGAACGGTTTGATAAGAAATTGGGGAATGAGATGAATAAGTACTTACCAAAAATTTGGAACAATACAAGATACAATGTATTAAAATGAATTGTAAACGATTGAAATTGCTTTCTTTCATCAAACGGAAGTTACTTCGAGATCTTTAAACTGATGTTTACTGAAAAATCTCGAGAAAACGAGTGCAACGTGTTGAGAGATACGACAGGAAATTATCTAATCATTCCTGACCTTTCCAGAGTATTTCATGTTTCATTTTTTGCTTGAATTTAAGATTCGAAAGAACTGGCAGTTTTTTCATCCAAAAAATTATTGTTGCAATCTAACTTCAAATGAATAAATTAGAAATCCATACCCGACCATATTTCGGAATTAAAAACTATTTCGGAAAAAGAGTAATTTAGTTATAATTTCAATTATTTATCAACAAAAACATAGTCAAGTCACAAAAAATTGAATAATTATTGGAATTGAAGAATTAATCATAAACCCAGAAGAAACGAAATTTCAACCAAATGTTCAAACACTTGAAAAGATTTCAATTCCAGATCAAAAACCACTGCATTTAATTAAAAGGATAAATCAGCAGAATCGTTGAATCCTCAACCAAAACGGATTTATTATTAACCAAACAGATTCATTTTTTATACGCAAAAGATTAACTTTTAAAAACGAACTAGAAAGACGAATTTTCTACGAAAAAGTTTAATTTTATACCAAATAGGCTCTTCAGTCCAAAAAGAAACAAAACCTACAAAATAGTTCCAACTTCAACTCTAAAAGGACGAATTCTCAAATGTATCCTCAACCGAAATAGATTGTTTATGATGAACCGAAAAATTGCATTTTTCACCGAAAATAAAAACTTTTTACCAGAGAAAGACCAATTTTTATATTTAAAAAAAGGTTTACAAAAGAGTTTAATTTTTACCCAGGTAAGATTTTTTAGTTAGGACAGAAAAATAATTCTACCTAATCGAACAGACGATTTCTGTTTGCCAAACTGGTGAATTTTTGAATTAAAAATATGAATTTATGTGAGGAAAGTTCGTTTCTAAGAATTTGGGAAAAAACAATTGAATTTTTAACCAATAAATTTATATTTCAAAAGACATTGTTGAATCCTGAACCAAGAAAATTTTTTTTGGACGAAAAAAAAATTCCAACCACAATGTTGTATTTTAAATCCAAGAGGACAAATTTCCACTATAATAATTTCATTCCTCATAAAAAACTAAAATTTGTATTTGAAATAAATCAAATTTCTACTTAATAAGGACAAATTTTCAACAAAAATGATTATTTACAACAAAAAAGTCGAATTCTCTATCAAAATAGTTAGATTTTCAAAAAAATGCTTGAGTTTTGAGGAAGAAAGATTTTGAGGTCAACGAGAAAAAAGTGTAGAGCAAATCCTCAGATTTTAAGCCATGAAAGCGAATTTTCTTTAAAACTGTTGTGTTTCAAAATTCAAATTATGAATTTCCTTCAAAAAATTGAATCGAATTGTTTTAATTAAGCCAAAAAGAAAAATTCCCTTCAGAAATCATCAATTTTCCACCCAAAAATACGAATTTTTTACCAAAATAATAATTTTAAACCATATAGTTCGAATTTTCAACACAAAACTAATAATCTTCTGCACAATAGTTGGATTTGAATGAACAAAAATAATTGAATTCTTAACTCCTTAATTAAATTTTCAAAACAATAAAAGGAAAAAAACTTAACTAGGATGTTCAATTTCGAGTTGGAAAAGACAAATTTTCAACATAACAATTTTTTTTTTACCCAAGCAGGATGATTTTCAAACAAAATCGTTGATAAAGGTACGTCCCTTATCAACGATTTTGTTTAAAAATAATCCTGCATGATTAAAAAAAATGTTCTGTTGGAAATTCGTCTCATTGAACTTAAAATTGAACAAATGAGGACAAATTGGAGAAAAATTTTTATATTATAAAAAAACGTTGTCAAAAGACTTTAATCATTACCCAGGTAATTTGAGGTAAAGAGAAAAAAGTAATTCCACCGAAAAAAAAGACGATTTTTTCTACCAAACTGGTGAACTTTTAAATTAAAAAAATGAATTTATGTAAATTTATTAATTTCTAACCAAATAGTAAAGTGTTCATTCGAAATAATTCAAATTTCCATATAACAATGGAGGATTCTCTACAAAACAGTTAAATTTCCCACGTGAAAATATAAATTTTCAAAAAACCATTTTTAACCGAATACTTGAATCCTCTATCAAAAGAGTTGGATTTTTGAAAAAAGTTTGATTTCTGAGGAAGAAAGATGTTTCAGTCGAGGAAAAAGAAAATTCAGCCCAAATCGTGGGATTTTATGCCGAAAGGGCGAATTTCCGAAAAACTGTCACATCTTCAAGTTTTAACTAAAAATTTATATTACAAAATTTATTGCTACCAAGTTGTTTGATTTCTAGCCCAAAAGACCAATTTTCTACAAAACTGAGCAATTCTCAACCCAAAAATATGGATATTCAATTAAACATATTATTTTCGATTAAGTAATTAAACTTCGATTACAAAACGATGAATTTCTTGCATAATAGATAATTTAAAGAAAAAAAAATCTGCCCGCCATAGCGCGCTTCGCTCGCAAGTTTGAGCATACACAGAATTGCAAATTTCGCAAAACTGCTGAAAACCTCTACTTCTATGAAGAGTATTGATCTTTTTTATATTTTTACATTCTCATCATTTATGATTGAGAAAGTATTAGAATCGTCTGAAATTTCACATCTTGAATTTTCA
>WSXT02093446.1:0-25924 GCA_011762715.2 Neuroterus valhalla
CACTATGTGCACTCACTTTTCATTCGCGATTCAATTTTTCTTCTTTTCTTTATCTCGATAGTCACATTTTTGAATGAATTTTTTATGCAAAAACCCCACTTCAGATTTGTGGAAGATTTGTCTCTGGAAGTTTTGTTCACTATCCCTCTGATAAGCTTTTTTGATTACATTCACTTTTCGGTTACTACAATTATCAATAACATTTTTTTTTATAAGCAGAGGCCACAAACATCATTAAATTCAGATTCATCGAGTAATAAAATCATAGAAAAGCGTATAATGTCACTGTTATAACTATTTCATATCGCATGTAACTTCCCTTAATTATCATTATTATTAATTTCACTCAAAAATCAAATTACATCTACACACACCCAAACATTTTGATTATGTGAGTCTGGGAACCCTAATTCAAAATAATGTATAGAGAGACATGGATAAAAAACTTTTGGTTAGTTTGTAATTATTTCAACAATAAGTTTATGAAAATATACATAAAAAGTATAGAACACACTGTTTATAACTTTTATTGCAAACATGGTACCAAAATGGAAAAGTTTGTACTTTTTGTGGTGAAAAACATAAATAACAAGGAACATGAAGCAGCAATTTGCAGGAATTAGAAAATATTACTGACATCTGAATAGCCTGAAAATTTTTTGACGACTTCCGACGTTTTTTTTGACGTATTGACAGTGCAAATCATAATAATGGCACGCCTACCAGACAGAAAAATTATCCACGAGTATTTAAAAAAAAAAACTTGAATTCGGTTGAAAATTGCCGAATCGCCGAATATTTGTCCGAAAAAATCCATAATACCCCACTGTCCGGCGGTTCGCAAGATACCGTTCGGTCTTGGTGCGATTCGTGGTCACGTTGTATTCAAACTCTACCAAAATCTCGAGAGCTACGACAATTTCCTTGACGCTCATCTCTTCTCTTACACCATTTACCCCATCTCTTTCATTCTAGTAGGTAATTTCAAGTATCACAACACGTGATTGAATCGTTGAAATCGGTGAAGGAGATACGAGAGGATGCAACCTCTGATTGAGTTTAGTAGCCTCAGATGAGCGATTGAGGGTCTGGATGCGAAAAGGGAACATAATGAAAAATTGCAGAAAAAGTATTCTCCAATACTGCACATTTTCTAAGTCACGTAAATGTTGAATTGAAATGAAATTCTGTACATGGACATACTTTTCAATTCAAAATTTTCCTGACTTCGAAAATGTACAGCATGGGACACGACTTAATTCCAGGAAACCAGCTATGCAACATTTTCGCATCCAGATCCTCAAGTGTGCTTGTGACATAAACAGGGAGACGGAAAGTCAGATAAGGTTGAATAATACCAACTCTTCAAATACTTCGGGAAATTGAGAAAAATTGTCTCCATCCTTTTGTAAGGCGTTGGGATCCATTTCTGGCCATAATTGAGCAGAAGTAAACACGCAGAAAAACTCCTTCGATCCCAAAACCCAATTAAATTGAACTTTGCTGGGAAGCTTGGCTATCAAGGAATCTAATCACTGTAGGCATTGTACAAGACATCTTTGGTAATTTATTTTCAACAGCCTCTCTAGACAATTTATCGCTTATTTCAAAACATTATCAGCCAGTTGCAATCTACTAGTACTGAGTAGTGCAGCCTAATTCGTTACATGTGAAGGAAGATTTATATTTCTTTCGAAGAAGTCCTATTCAAGCTTCTCGAGCATTTCATTATATACTTAACCCCAAACTGCAACCGCATAATACAATACATTCAGCGTATGTCTCCGAAAAATCGTGATTTTACTGCATCAAGCATCAGATTTCAGAAAATATAGAATTCCCAGAACTGTTCTCAAAGAAACATTTGATGAAATCATTTTTTTTTTTTGGAATATCTTCGAAGAAGAGACCTAAACTCGAAATTACGACACCTAGGTAGAGATATCCTTCAACTAGTCCAAGCGGAACGACAGAGAAGAGGGGAGCAGAACTTTTCGGACTCCTTCATAAAAAACTTCGATTCTTGATTTACATTCAATAACTCGAAAGATTACACCTAACAATATCCTTCGATCACATTGATCCTAAATTAAAGATCAGCTTGAGACTTGGTGAGGATTACTATAACGTCAGCATGAGTTAGTAGAATTACATCGATTAGATGATCAATTGAAATTCCTGTAATACCGAGATTTTTCATTAAGTCGAAGATGAACAAAGGGAATGGGAGAGGACTGAGTTACATTAGTTCCACCACAGAGAAACCTATAAGAACCGCGGAGTGTGAGAGGAAGTGGAAATAGTATGATGCGGAAGGAGAGAGGGCCTATTGCACCACCCTGGAAGTCACCTCTCTGGGAAGTCACGCTTTTGGTTGTAACACGATGTGTTCCTGAAGTAATAGTAAATCGTATCTTCTAAAGGGGCATTAATCTCTCTATGCACCCTACTATATCTAAATGAACGTTCAAGCTTTTCAGCAGACAGATGAGAAGTCGACAGGAATTTGAATCAAAAGCTTCCTGGTCATCAATCGAGGAGATCGACAGATTGCGTTTGTGGTTTTGAAGCGCCTTTGCAGACAAGTTATTGGCCTGTACAGTACAGTTTGTCCTAACATCAATCATCGTGGAAGGAGGATCTCCGACTTTTGATATGAGGTAAAGATATTAGCCAGATGTTGAAGTGTACAATTAAACTTCTTCCACCACAGATTTTTCAATCTGGACCAACAGCAGAGAAGTTCTTCGTGCCCTCAAGGCCTATGCTACCTCCTTAGCAGCGATTGGTGAGCATTCTTTCTCGGATTTAATAAGGTTTACTACACAGCTCCTTAAAACGGATGACCCACCCTTCCCTCTTTTTAAGTCTCTTCCTCGCATCAGATAATACTCGGATTTTGTCAACAATGTGCTGCTTGATGGTCATTAGCTTTGACATTTTCAATGCGTCATGATGGATCCTCATTTCATGAGCGAATTCTCGGACACGTGCTTTAAAATGCTTACCGGATTTTACGTGGACAATCACACACTACATACGAGACGTGTTTTGTCTTGCCCAGCCAATCTTCTTGTTTAGTTGATGCAAGTGTTTTTAAGCCTTTTGATGATTCGTTGGTTTGGACCATCGATTCAAATCTGCTAAAGCTCTCGCTGCATCTGGGACTGCAAAAGTGATTGTCTATAAGTCAAAATCCTCCGAAAGATCCTCACGAAGGGTGCCATCCATTTTAGCCAGGTTATGGGGCTCGGAAGAAAGCTGGATGTTATTTTTTTTCTCATCCTCAAATCGCCATCGTCTTTTGCGTAATGCCCTGTTCTAGCAGTTGGTATGAATGTCACTTCCTGATTTCCGTCAGCGGCTTGTTTTTCGAGTGGTTGAGGAAGCGTTCCGCGTGCATCTCTCGTTCGTCAAAGGTTAACGGCATGGCTTGTTAGCGCTCGCTGTGAAAGGTGCCATAGCTCCATGTATTTCTGGCACCACAGAGTGTAGAGGTGTGCCATGTAACCTCTGCGATTAGAGGCAGTACTGGCATCGTAACAATTGAGCAGGTCATCATCAAGTTGATCCGTCCATAAAGAACGTTGATTGTCTCGTCAGTTCGTCATGGTTTTTCCATCTAATTCAGCACCCCAAACTCTAGAACGCTCGGCAATACTTGCCGAACAAATGTATTGCGCTCTGCACGTTCAATCATTTTGAATCTCATTCACAACAGGATTTAAGTTTTGGGTTTCAAAAAGACCCAAAAAGCCTCGCATGCGGAGATAACGTCTACTCTAGGAGCGTATACTCTATAAAATTACGTGGACAACGTTGACGACACCACTCCCTGGTGCCACACCGCCTTCAGCATGGTTGTTTACGCCTGAGCTTGTGGGTTTTCCCTTCGGCACCATCCCTAGACAAATGTCCGCGAATGCTCAGTAGTTTTCGTAACCATATTCAGCAGAAACCCTCTATCTGCAACTTGAGGACGTGTTCATTTGCTTTGTCATAGGCCTATTAGTTTGATTCCAAAGAACTGAACCCAACCGAATGGAAAATCAAAAGTTAAGAAGTAGTACGGAAGTGACCTCCACTTTTGTGCGAAAAAGCTTACTTCAGAAGATACAGGCCTTTCCCGCTATATATTTTACCTCGACTCTACTGGTATCTTGTGCCAGTTTCACGAACATTTGATGACATAGAAGTACACACGGGGGTAAAATTTTTATATTCTGTTGAATTTTGTAGAAGACCCTTCAGTTTCAGAGAAAGAAGAGTAGAGGGGAAAAGTTCAGAACGTCACAGTCAATTTGGATCAGCAAAATCATATCGCAGCTAGCGTCGAAGTCAAGACGCGCCCAACAAAACTGGAACGAATAGATCTAGAAGGGATTTGGATTTATGTGTTAACTAATATTGGAGTAAAGGAATAATATAATTTTGTGACCATTCAACCTATGATGCATTCTTTGAACTCAGGTCTATTTTATTTGTAAAGAAACAGAGTTGATTCGTAAAGCATGCTACAGCCGCAATATCGCAAATCAAAAGTAATGTAGCCAACCTTCAATTAAATAGCTACATCTTTCAACTGCATAAAAAAGTACAGAAAACAACTGCGGAAAAACTAACTAATTGAAACTCGGAAACAATTGACAGATTTTGATTCAAAGGAGATAGGGAATGAATGAACAATATAATATTCGGAAAACATTTTTTAATATATTCAAACAAACTGATTGCATGTAACAGATATTATCTACGGATCATTTACAACCATTATCTTACAATCTCTCACAGTATACGGTTATACTGATCAACGGAAGATGTCTTCACATCTCGGACCGTCAGAACAAAAACATGTCAAAAAACGCATTTCATCATTTTGCGATCCTCTCCCGAACGTTCCAACTGCACTGCGGATCTCTTTCAATAGTCGAATTCAGCAATAATTTGATGGAAAAAATCTTTTCCAAAAAAAAGAAAAATTTTATAGTGAAATAGTTAAATTTTTCAATAATACTCCGATGAAAAGAGGCGCCAAAGCTTGAAAATATGAGTTTGAATGAATTATCATTGAACTAGCACAAGGATGCCTAATTTTCAATACACATCGAGTATTCGGACATGGCTGCACTGACAGATCAGCAGCCCCATTCGAAATACGGAGGATTGCCTCGAATCAATAATAATTTTATACGATTATAGTTTACTATTCTCTAAATCAAATTAATCTAATCGAAGCATGTCGATTGCAGGAACAATCTCTATTCTAAAGTGATCCTGTATTGGTCGACGTATACCTACTCGAACTACGTTAGTCTCATTTCTGAGCATTTCGGTAACGCTTAAGGTGTACATGTTTATTTTTGCTGCTTTCCTGGGATAATTTGTTTCAAATATTCCAGTAAAAGTATTAGGAGTCACCAATATTGCTTGCCTGTGGCGGGCCTGCCCTCTTTGCTCGTATCGGCTTGCCTCAGGATCCAGCGGGCCCACGCAGGTGTGCTCATACTCTCAAAATTTAGGATATGCGGACCAAGGTATGATCCGTGGTAAATATTTGGAAATTTCATTAAACAGGGTGACCTACTTCAACGTGTCGTGTCTTATATATCTGCATGAATGCATCTCCGTTCTTAACAATAGACTCTATCCCCCTTGGAGCGTTCAGCGGGACAGGGTCACGGCCAACGCCATGAGAGCGTATTCAGGGAGTTTAAGACACGCCTTGCACCTGTCGCTGAAAACCTCTTGACGTTATATGCTTTTATGGTATGCTTAGGTGGAAATCACAAAGTTCTGACCAACAAAGATTATCCTAATTTTGTAGACATGAAAAAATGTTCCTAGGGCATACTTAATTTGCTGAATCCTCCATTGGCAAAAAGCGAGGAGGCCTTGAAGAAGATGATGAAGAGGATGAGAAGATACCTGGATAGGAGTCGGGTAGAGTTAACGATGAGAAGACCGAAGTTATGGTGTTCAGGAGACGGGGTGGAAGGATTAAGGGAGGTGATTTGAAGTGGAAAGGAGAGGCTTTGCAGGAGGTGAAAGAGCATGTGTATCTGGGCTTCCTATTCAGGAGGGATAGGGAAGTGAATGGTCATATAAAAAAGAGAGTAAGGAAGGCAAATCTTGTGATGAGGCAGGTGTGGCGATTGGGGAAGAGGAGGTAATTCTGCATGAAAGAGGGGAGAAAAGGGAAATTTCATGGGCGAAGGGGATGTTGGGCAAGATGGAGGAGAAAAGAAGGAGGAGGAATGGAGATAGGTGTGTAAGCAGGAAAAGAAGTTGATGTAAGAAAGATGTAAATAATGTAAATAGTAGATAAGGAATAGCACATGAGGTATAGAAGATAAGAAATTGGTAGGAACCGCGGAGGTAGAGTTCTGAAATGCAAGGCTGGGGAAATGCAGGAAAATGCGTGCGAGGCGAAGCGAGGAAGGCAAGGCAATGAGAGCGAGCGAGCAGTCATAGTAATAAGTTATGGATGGATGATATTGTATAAAGTGTGTACGGATGTTGGACTTACGTATTTGATGTAAAAAGAAAAAAAAATTGTAAAACATGCAGTTAAAAGCAAGTCAATTTTTCAAGGCCAATAGGCTGGAGAATAAACTTTTATCTATCTAGCTGTTCCGGAACTTCAATATTTTTTATATCGTAGCAAGATTCTGTCCTTAAATTACTCTTTAATTACTTGTCTCTTATCTCCTGTTACGTTATCACAAGGTAACCATATGAACCCCTTCCTCCGACCATCTCGAATAAGTTTTTCTTCTATTTGTTACGTATAATATTATTCAATTTTCTTACACCATATTTCCCATTCATGCTTTCTTTGCATTTCCCTCCTCCACCTCCTATCTTGTTCTTGCCGTGTTTGCTTCTTGCGAATTCCCGTATACTCCTGTGATGATCCTTCTACTAGATATACTCTTCCCTGTTATTCTGACTTCGAGAAAATCTCAAATTTTTTGCACAAATTTTTCCATTTGATTTTGTCACACTTTATTTTTATTACACTTTATTACACTTAATTTTATTACACTTACCAACATGATTAGTACAAACGGCCATGATGAAAAACAGAATATAGATCACGATCTCCATTTTTCCGAAGGAGTGTAAACCCATTTATTATGGAATTTAACGAGAGTTTAACGAATGAATATTCTTCCAAAAGTTCCAGTGTATTTTATAATAGTCGTTATCTCTTTCGTTGTTTGTATTCCAAACCCCTGGTTTTTATACCTTTTGTGCGTGTAAAAATACCTAAGATTTATGGCATTATTATGAGAAACATAGAAGGACAAAATATGTTATTGCGTAATGTATACATTAAAGCTTTTTGAGAGGCATGATAAACTTTCACAGGTAAGCGAACCAAACGTGGTAAATCCCTTTGAGTTAATTATTCGAAACTTGTAGATACATGTAATCTTCAAATCTATTTATCGAAATCAAATTTTGAAGGAGCTCTTATAGTAATTTAAGCTGTTAATTTTTCTAAATGCCAATAAATAATTGATGTATTACTTTCTAGAAGTAGAGTCTTTGAGGGACGTTTATTTTATTCCAAGTTCTGCGTGACGACAGATTTCACTGATAAAATTAATATTCTGATGAAATGAGTTCCTCAATCTTGTCATATATGAAACCCGAAAACAATGTGGAGGTGCTGGTAGCCGGCACCTCCAATAGAGCAAATTTGGCAAATAAGACCCACCAGAATTTTGGTCTGATTTTGGGCTCTTTGAAACTGCAAAAATCAATTTCCCCAAAAAAGCGCTTTGACAAAAAAACCACCTCAAAATAAAATGTGCACTATATCCAAATTTGAGCATATCAGAATTATGAGATTTTTCGGCACCATCAGCGATTTTTGGGCTCTTCTATTTTTTTGAAAAAAAACTGATATTATCTTCGAGGTTATGACGCCAGCACCTTAATTAGAGCACATTTGGCAAATTAAGGAAATCCAGAATTCGTGTCTATCTTGGGCTCTTCAAAAGTACAAAAAAGATCTTCCAAAAAACAAATTTTATGGTTTGGTATGTTAGACAGAAGGTTCATCTATTTTGGAGACAAGATTTTGAATTTTTACTATCAATGATTCGTGACAACTTACGAAAAAAAAATTTTTTCCTCAATTTTTGACAAAAAAATTCACTCGAATTTCTGTATGTCATTATTAAATTAATTTTATGGTTTTTTATTTTTAATTAAGGGTTTCCTCAATTTTTGAAACTCAATTCCGGATTTTTAGTCTGAACGATTCCTGAGAATATGAAAAAAAATAAAATTCAAAAAATTTTGAATTCAAAATTGATTTAAATTTTCGTTCAGAATTCCTCAGTGTTTCCAATACGAGATTTCTCACCCCCATTCTTGTAACCTATTTAAAATTCATACTTTCTCTACCAAACTGGGAAACATTTGCCTTGTGTACATCGCGGTAGCTACCTGTTTTGGGGTTTCAGGCGCGTGATATTGTAGAAGGAAAATTCTTCGTTTTCCCTCTCTTTCTATTTCTCAGTTCTCTCACTCGTACTTCAAAAACTTACAGCAATTTTTCTTCTCCGATTCCGCAGAGTTTTTTTTTAACTTTCACTTCCTTCCCTTTCATTCGTCAAACCCTGATCGAGTTTGGGGAATGATTCAGAAGTTGAGAGTTCAAATATATATCCTAAGAATGTCAGAAAATAATGCAAAGTAAACTACGTTTTCATTCCAAGAAAGGTTCAAGTTGTTCACTTTTCGGGGATTATTTGTATGTATTTTAACTAAAAGTAACCTAAGTTTATCAAGATAGTTTACATTTAATTTGCTCAAGCACAGTAGGATGCGTTATAAGAGAATAATTATGTTTATACTTATATTATCTCATATTTATCAATGGAAAGGGTTTTGAAATTGATTTAATTAGTTTGAGAATGTTTTTATTTATATTGCGGAAGTTTTCAAAAATTTAAACTCTGAAAATGAATCATCAATACATATACACATAATCTCAATACGCTACAGTAATATTTATAATGGAAACATCCTCCAGGTCTCACTATGCATTTTTCTCTATTTCAAACAATTTTAAAGGTTTAGTAATTCCTCGCATATTGTTGATTTTTAGTTATGGATTCTTAAGAACAATTTATATATTTTAAGATGTATTTTTATTTGCATTTCAAATATTCTAAGATGGCGATATCACGCTCGAAACTCGTGGGACCAGGCACCAGGGATATCCAACTTTGCGCTAGTTCCCTCTCATTTTCCGATTCTAGCCTATCAGACGCCGAGCTCGCTCCCCTCCTCGGTCCGAACGAAGTGCGAGCAGCAACGAAGCGTCGATGCGCTGTGTGGACACCCAGTCGAGCTTGAGCGTTATCCAGGATAGTAAAGTCTCTCTCGATACTCCTGGACCTTGTAATGAAAAAAGTCTCATTAAAATCTAACTAATAGTGAACTGTGTTGTGCTTCAATTAGTCATGCCCTTCCTTCAAGAAGTAGGAGCGAACGCGGATACGCAGCGGGAATCACCATTTCTACAACGGTGGTGTTCATCGGTCTCATCTGGGTCTTTCTTCGTTGTTTTCTGTTTCCACGGAGCGGTTCGACTTCGTTAATACCAAAGGTTTTTCGTCCTTATGTAAGTAAAGGAAATTTTAGATCGCATTCCGTCACTTGTGAAAAACTTTATTTTTATGTCCTTATTACTGTATGATTTATTCGTGTTTTGACGAAAGGTGGAGACCCTCACCTAGCTGTAAAGCGACGGCGAACGGTGGATACCTTAGTCAACCGGCGTTAGCAACGAACGGTGGATACCCTTCCCTCACTGTGAAGTGATGGCGAATGGTGGATACCCTCGTTGTGCTGTGTGCACTCATATCGAATTATTTATCTGTGTGATCTCTGTTTACAATATTTTGAATTATATTTCTGACGGTTTACGAATGCTCATCATTTCTTTGCGTTGATCTCTTTTGTCACATTCGCATTGTGTTTTAAATGAATTATTCCTCTGTGTACTAAAGTGTTTTCCGAGTTCGAACGGTGGATACTCTAGTTGTGCTATTTTCACGATAATCGACTTCCTTTCAATTTTATCATTGATTATTGCTGTTCGCTAAACTTTTTATTGCTAGAAGGAATTTAGCGGTTTATCTAGTTTCCATGCCAGCGATCATGCCCTCACATTCATCGGCCTCCTTGAAAGGACCACGAATTTCTTCCAAATGGAAGCACAGCGGTAAGCCTCCAAAGCGGAAGCGCAGCGGCAAACCTCAAAAGAGATAGGGAAAGGAGGACCGCGCAGCTTTCTGTCTCACTGCCGAGGCTGCACGTTTGGCCGAACCGCTACTTGTCTGTTCAGTTACGGACTCAGGAAATCCCGAAGTTTCGGTTTTGCCGAGCGCGGACATAGAACCGTCGGTCATACCACCATTGTCTCCTCTCATATTATCTCGAAGGGAACCCACTCGTTTGTCCGTGGTTGCTCTAATTTTCTCATCGAACCGTGCTTTACCAACTCCCGCGGAACTCATAAGATCACTTAAGTCTCCCGAATCTTCAGATAATAAAATTGTGGAAGTTGTCCAAGAAAATTCTCCCCATCTCCGGTAAAACCACGCGATCTTGCGAGACATAATCTAGAATTCTAGGTTGCTAGGGCACGGCCCCGCTCAACCCTCTTTCACATCTGGTTTTCGCTCCACGCTCCTCATCCTTAACTCTGTCTTTCTTCCTCTCTCAACACCAACTCTCTTCTCTCTCACTCTCCTTCGATCTTACCCTATCCCTCTTACTTCTACGCAAACTTCTCTCACTCCCCTTCATCACACAGCCTGCCTTTCCTACTCCCCACGCAACCCTCTATTCCATTGACACCACTTCGTCACATCCCTGTATCTTCGATTTTTTAGGTTCATTCCGAGGGTTGTTATAAAAATGTTGGGATGCACTAAAAAATAAACGTTTTTTTCCTTCCTTTTTCGTCACATAAAGCGTTATTTTGCTTGTAATCTTCAATTAGTTCGTATTTTTAATTTTCGAAAATCCTTATACCCTGTCAATTTTTCTTTCATCGTAAGAGTCGAAGGATCACGTTATTTGAGTTTCCAAAATCCTGGTGGATTTTAGAAGGAGGACCTGGTCGTCAGTTTTGAATTTCAACTAGCTGGATAATTTAGACCTAGAGCTCTTCTGCTGGGGAGTCCAGTGATCTTTCTGCTGGGAGGGGGTGTGGCACGTGTGAATGTCTATTTTGCTACTCGTTAAATCTGCTACTGTTCTAAATACGACAAAGAACCGTACATTGAATTTCCAAATCTTGCAAAGAATATTCTCAACAATTTTCAAAATGCTCCAACTTTTTGAAGAAAACTGAGGACAGGGCACTGGTAAAATCCCACGAAAATATAATATCTTCTCCGATGGGAACAACTTTTGGCTCAGCAAATTGCCATCGCAGCCAGTGGTGAAGTCGAGACGCGCTCAACACAACTAGAATGAATAAATCTACAAGTGATTCGGTTTTATGTGCTAACTGCTATTGGACTAAAGAAATAAAATTTTATAACTATTCAACCCGTTATGTATTCTTGAAACGCTAGCCTGTTCTCTTTGTATGGAAACAGAGTTGATACGTAAGGCATGCTACAGGCGCAACATTGCAAATCAGAAGTAATATATCTAACCTCTGATTATACAACTGCATCTTTCAACTGCATAAATAAACATAGAAAACGTTTAAGTGAAAACGTTCGAATCAAAACTTAGAAACTATTGACAGATTCTAATCCGGAGAAGATAAGGAATGAGTGATCAATATGAAATTCGGATCATCTTTCTTCTTATTTTTAAACAAATTAATTGCATATAACAGATATTGTCTATGGATCATTTACAACATTCATCTTCAAATCTCTCACACTATACGGGTATACTAATTAGAGGACTAATATTGAAAGACTCTTTCTTGTCCAGCAATTTTTCAAAACCATTCTGCACTTTGATACGTATTCCAGCAAATTTCATCATATTTGGTCTTGCGGTCATTATTGAATTCAAAATAAAAGCATCCAGAAACATGTTAAATAGTATATTACATGGCGGGTGGTGAATGGCGCAGATTACTGACGAGTGTGAAGTTGCTGTCCCGAGCGAAGCAAGGGGAAGCACCACACGAGTTGGTGATCCCCGCCATTCGCCACTAGCCATGTACGATATTTTTCATAACAAGTGCGTCGGAAACTCGACTTTCGACGACTCTTGAGTGATAGCGAAATAAGGAGAATAAGAGTTTTAAGGTTATGGTTTACAACATGTGACAGCCGATTCACTTTCGCCGCTCCAGCTGATTTACCATCGCCGCTCCAGCTGATTTCTATTCGCTACTAGTGGCGAATAGAAATTTCGGCAGTAATCCGCCATATTCGCATCGCTCAAGAGGCGGTGAAAGCCGAATTTTCGTTGCACGCGTTAGGAAAACACATTTTATTACCTTACAATTTTTTCCTCAACATTTCGAACACACTGCGAGACTTTTTTAAGAGTCGATTCCAGCAATAACATCATAGAAAGTATTTTTCTTTGATAATAGTAAATTCAAAAAATAATAATAGCTATTCAAAGAATGATTTAAAAAAATGAAACTTTCTTTTTTTCAAAATTAAGCCTCAAGGATAATAGAAGGGCTTCAATAATTTATGCAGATGTCACATGATTTAGTAGGATGTTTACAGGTGGACGATACAAGACTATAATGGAATGTCGTTATTTTAGAGGTAAAAATCCCCAATAAACGTCTGATGAGGAGGCTTGCTAAAGCTTGAGAATATGAGATTGAAAGATTGAATTGAATAGAAACAATCGGAATAAAGAAATGATTGTTTTGGTTCCAAGTCATCTAGAATTGTTTTGTATTTTATTATTCTGACATTTTCAGATATACTTCCGCCAGGCAAAGGCGCAGCAGTGCTTCTAACAGATCAATGCACGTTACATCACATTTTGGCCAGCGCTTTCACGAGTATTTGGACATGGCTGCACTGACAGATCAGCATCCTTATTTGGAATTCAGGAGATTGCACCGAATCGCTTATAATTTTATATTATAATAGTTTACCATTCTCTCAATCAAATTAATGTAATGGAGGCAAGTCGATTGCAGGAAGACGCACTATTCTGAAGTGACGCTGTATTGGTCGACGGGGGCCTACTTGAACCACGTTGGTCAAATTTCCTGTAATTCCGGTAACTCTTAGGCTTAACATGTTTATTTTTACTGGAATTCCAGGATATGTTCCTTCAAATATACCAGCAAAAGCATAAGGTGTTACCAATATTGCAAGTACGTCACCGTAGAATGTTGATAATACAATTTGTTCTTGGATTGGAATTGGCATACTACGATTCGCTACTCTCACTCTTAATAATCGATTGCAAGGAAAAGCGAACCTTCGGAGTTCCAATACCATGTGTGGTTCAGAAATCGGGATAAGACGAATAAAACTGAGGTTTTCAAGTCCGCAACCTCGTCCGTCAGGAGAAGGAAGCCTAGAAGGGGGAACTATAGAGAATCTTCCACGAAGAAGATGAGCAGGAGGAGGCCGGAGAGGAGCATAATCAATAGGGGGAGGAGGATGATGAGGAGCAGGAGGAGGAGGAGGAGGATGATGAGGAGGAGACACGGACCCAGCACGAGGGGGAGAATCGAGATAAGTATAAGAAATCTCCGAAGGATTGAAACTCTCAGAAGAGGAAGAAGAGGAAGCAGATCCACTGCGAGAAAGACGAGGTCCAAAGCTGTCATTAGTTGAACTCTCTGGTCTCGAACTCAGCTCTGCAACAAGAATCAGGGAATTTAGTTTTGTGCTGATGTAAGTTGATATTTTATCGGTATTAAATGGGATCAATTCAAGAATCTGAATCAGATTGTATGGTCCTTGTATGTGGGGACTGATATAGCTGCATGGAAAATCGGAAAGTAAAAAAATTCCATGCCCCAAAAGTGTATGAAGTTTTATTTTACGAGTTATTAACAAATAAGGCTTGACCAATCAACAACGCTCATGAGCATCCGTCCATGCGTAAGCAGAGGTCCAACTTCGTGTGAGTTTCTTCGTATAAAAACAGTGGGCTTTCATACGAAGTTGGACACCCTGCATACATATATATTGTAACCCCGAGTTACAAGGGGATGCCAGTAAATAAGCAGAACTGGTTTCTCTTGTGTGGTCCTTCTGAAAGGCAGCATCCCACAGGAGAAACTCTGTGGCGCGGAATCCAGCTATTCCCTCTCCGGCACCGTTACGCAAAAACGAGAAGGGAGAGCTGGGTACAGCTATAAAAGGAGCAGCTCGGCCTTAAAATTTTGAACTGGATCTCGTGGCTGAGAAGCACGGATCGCAGGGTATAACCTGAAGGAGGAGCCCAGAGTCTAAATCCTCTGGAACTTGTCCAAACGTTTGAGAGCCCAGTGGAATAAAATTCATTAAAGCTGCCAAAAGAAGAGACTTAGCTCAACCGATTTTTGCGTGTCCTTGTGTGCGCCAAGGGTGAAAGTCCCTTATACCATCGCGTTTTAAATCTAATAATTGGTATTAGAGGCTGAAGCTTCTAAAACTTTCTCAAGTACATCGTATCCCACAAATTTGACCTTTTCTTTTCCGAAGCATTACAGGAGTTGAATCATGCAAACTGGCAAAAAGAAAGAAATCCAAATATTTACGACTAGGGCAACTTTCGCCAGAGTGTACCAGAGACTTAGAGCCTCAAAACCTCTATAATCTGTCGAGAGCACGTCTGCTCAGTGGAGACTGGAGAAAGAGAGAAGATATTCTAGTATAGTAAAGTAAACACCAAAGTGCCCACGAAATTTCCAGAAACTCTAAAAGGGCTTATAAACACTCATCCTCACTCTCGCTTTCCAATTAAGGCGATAGGACGATACGGATCAGCAGGGTAGACTGAGTGGCCTGATTTTGTATCTTAAAATTATCACCGATTCTATGTGCCGTCGTGCTAGCCTTTTAGACACTTTTAAAATATAATGTAAATTGCAATCCTTGATTGACACGTGCTGATGAAGGGGGTAAAGGTTCAGGAATAGTCACGATCAGGAGAGGTTATTTGTATGAGGGAAGGCTTGATGGGATGGGAGCTGGGAACGAGGAATTCAATGGAGGCAGGAAAACAAATCCTTGCCAGTCCTTCAGCCAAGCATCCAATTCGTTCAGCCCCTTCGTCTGGTTTTTGCGGCTTTGAGGTGGTTTAAGGCAGGTTCGCTCACCCCCGGCGGCCAGGACTGTTTTCAAAGGGTTCAAATTCCCCTTCTCCCTTTTCATGTCCTGGGTCCGCAGGACCCGGGTATATTGGGCGTTTGCGTGCCTTCTAATACCCCGCAAGTACAGCGGGTGTTCGTTCGAAGGCGCACAGTGGACTGAAACGGCAAAAAAAGTGCCAAAACTTTTGAATAGGGAGGATTCGAGGTAAAATCAATTCGCAATGCATGTTTTCGATGTATTCTCAAACGAGGAAATCAAATCCGTTTCCCTCGATATGCCGTCTTTACTCTTTCTTCAGTAAAAACACACGTTTTTAACGAACTTTAACCGAAAAATACGTTTTTTGCGAACCAAATTTTATTTCTGAATACATTTTAATGTATGATACATGTCTTTACGTATTTTCTAACGAGAAATTCGAATCTATTACCTACAGAACAATAGTTATACATTTTGCTGGTGGGAATCGCGATTTTCCTACGGAAATCCACGAAAATCGCACTTCTAGCAAGCAAACAGTAATACATTTCCTTTGCTCGAGCATGTAACACACATTTGTTATGATTTTCCAACAAAGAATCCGAATCCGTTCCCTAGAGAATGATATTTTTAAATTTCTTCGGTGGAAATCGCGATTTTCCGATAAAAATCCACGGAAATCGCACTTCTAGCAAGCAAACAGTAATACATTTCCTTTGATCGAGCATGTAAATTTACCTAACTGTTCTATTGTAATTTTATTCAGAATTAATATTTTCCTGTAAGAGAGTATAAATGAATGATGTTTCCAATCATGCAATTCATAAAAATCCACATTCAATGACAAGTATACATGGTTTTAAAATTTCTGACGAATCTGAATTTTGAATTCATTTTTGGAAGCACCGTCCAATTAAGAAAATTAACATCGAATAAATCAGTAAAAAAATTAATTCCATTCACAAAAACATAAACATTTTTATAATTGAAAGTTATTGATAAAATTTTGATCCTATTACTTCAGGTGCAGATAACAAAAATATTACATATAGAGAAGATACAGCTTGTTGTAGCTCGATTTTAGTGAACCTTTTGGAATATATCTTTCCAAATAATGAATATATTTATACTTAGGGTTGAATATTACAAAACCTCACATTTCTTGTACATTTTATTATGATGTCGCAGGAAATAAGAGAAATATATGTCAACTGCTGAAGCATAGTTAATGAATAGCTGTTTGCTTGCTAGTAGTGCTATTTTCTTGAATTATCATCGAAAAATTGCGATTTTGACAGGAAAGATGTATAAATAACGTTCCGGAGTGAACGGGTTCGGATTCCTAGTTAAAAAATATATAACATATGTGTGCCATATGCTCGAGTAAAGGGAATACATTACTGTTTGCTCGGTAGAAGTGCGATTTTTGTGGATTTTCATCGGAAGAGCGCGTTCCAACTGGCAAAATCTATAAAAATTTTTCCGCAGGTAACAGATTCGGATTTCTCATCAAAAAATACATAACAAATGTGTGCTAAATGCTCGAGCAAAGGAAACGTATTACTGTTTGCTTGCCAGAAGCGCGATTTTCGTGGATTTTCATCGGAAAATCGCGATTTCCACCGGCAAAATGTACAAATACCGTTCCGTACGTAGCAGATTCGGATTCCTCTTCGGAAAATTCATAACAAATATGTCCTACATACACGAGCAAAGGAAATGTATTACTGTTTTCTTGACAGAAGTGCAATTTTCGTGGATTTTCATCGGAAAATCGCGATTTCCACCGGCAAAATGTACAAATACCGTTCCATACGTAGCAGATTCGGATTCCTCGTCGGAAAATATATAACAAATGTGTGTTACATGCTCGAGCAAAGGAAATGTATTACTGTTTTCTTGCCAGAAGTGCAATTTTCATGGATTTTCATCGGAAAATCGCGATTTCCACCGGAAAATGTGCAAATGTCGTTCCATAGGTAGCAGATTCGGACTCCTCGTCGAAAAATATATAACGAATGTGTGTCACGTGCTCGAGCAAAGGAAGTGTATTACTGTTTGCTTGCCAGAAGTGTGATTTTCGTGGGTTTTCATAGGAAAATCGCGATTGTCACCGGCAAAATGTACGAATATCGTTCCGAAGGTAACAGATTCTGATTCCTCGTTGAAAAATACGCAGAAAACATGTATCATACTTCAAAATATATCTAGCACTAAAATTTGGTTCGTCAGAAACGTATTTTTCCGTTTAGGCTCGTTGAAAACGCGTGTTTCTACTGTAGAAAGAATAAAGATGGCACATCGAGGGAAACGGATTTGAATTCCTCGTTCAAAAATACATCGAATACATGTATTCCAAGTTGATTTTAACTTGAATCCTCTATATGCAGAAGTTTTGGCACTTTTTTTGCCGTTTCATTCCACTTTGCGACTATGTTGCGTTCAAGGTGGTGGGGTATGCCCACCGAAGAAAGTGCCATGTCAGTTGCTAGCAGGCATGGCACCCGAAGGGCATCACGAGCTAGTTTCTTGTGAGGGAGACTTCGAGTCGAGTACCCGGAGGATACTCGACTGTACTGCGTTCAAGATGGTGTGGTATGCCCAATGAAGAGCTCCTACACTGGGTCACCGGCGAGGATAGCACCCAGAAGGCATCACAGGCTAATTTCTTGGTATAGAGACTCTGAACCAACCACGCAGGGGGTGATCGACGGCGTTCGAAGGTTTGAGGGTGCAAGACCCTCCAAGGAATCCAGAGAAATCAAAGAGGATGACACCCAAAGGGCATCACAAATTGAATTTCCGAATTTCGATCAAGTACCGAGGTACTTGATCCTAGTGCGTTCAAGATTTCTGTTTGTCCTTGAAAGGACAGTTTAACATGTTTGATGAGGAAGTCAATGCAGAGGCCGTAATCCAGTTATCCACTGATTGATTTCATTCTCTAAGTCCAAGAGTAAGAGAATAACCAGAGAGCGTCTGGAGAGCGTCTAGTTGGTCGGAGGTGGTGAGCCGATCGATGATGACTGTAGCGTCGTTGTATGCTGAATGCCGTCTGGAGGCCGAGTGACGATCGAGGATGGGAGGCGCGTCTTCATGCCCAGAGGACCGGGACGTGCGCCACAGCTCGTTGCGTCTCTCCCACTCCGTGAGTTTGGAGTTGCAAGTTCAAATTCTTCCTCTTCCACCAACTCACGGACCAATGGGATTATTTGTGATTTTGCTCCGATGGCAGTCAGCCTCTCTTCCAAACGCTCTCTGCTTATTGTACATTATTTTATAATATACGACTAAATTTGTTATTCAATGTGTATAAGTGCCGGAATTAGTTCCTAATTAATTGATTTAATATATTTTGTTTAAAAAAAGAAGCCTCTAAACTTTTTTATGATAATCGGTGTTAAATTATAAAAGATATTCCTTGTATTTGTATGCAAAGCAGTCGTACGGATAGTAACCGTATTTTCATTTAATCGTATTGATAATTTCAGAATAACATCTATTTATATATACATGGCTGAGTTATATTATCTAGGAACCTACAATTATCGAAAACCAAGAGCGCAGCGTGTTTATTATGTGTGATTTATTAATTTTACGCGAAAAATTTTTCAGGGATGTCGATAGTTGATCAGGCTACCCACATCTCTTAGAGTCGGAATATTTGTGAAATTTATTGGTTACTTTGTTACCTGGAATTTAAATCAACTAGTTATAACTTAATAAATCCAATAGAGATGGGGAAATTCGAACTGCATGATTTAAACACGCTGCTCTCCAGGATTTTACTACGGTACGCTTCATCCGACGGCAAGCGGTCCGACGGCAAGCGCACGACCGAGGTCAATTTTGTGATAGCTGATGCTAGGATTATTAATGGTAATGATTAAATATTTTGAAAGATGTTTTTAAAAAAAAACCTGTAATACCATAATGAAATAACTAGAAGAACGAACATTAAACAAAACTAAGAATTGAAGTGATAGTCAAAAAGCTACATTGAGAATCGCTGGAGCACGCCGCGCCGTTTCATAGAAAATTCCATTGGCGCGCGTCATCCATCGGCACATGCTCCAGTCGTGATTCCAAAACATGTTGTTTAGTGGTGAATAGGCAAGTTTCGTCGTGGTGAGCATTAAGATACGAAGTTTGAGTTTAGAAAGCATATGTTGAGAACGAAAACTGAAGGTTCTCAATCTACCGATTATATGTCGTGAAGTATATAAAAATAAATCAAAACTTAAAGTTTTATAACACTCACCAACAGGATTAGTAAAAACCACTATGATGAAGAACAGAATATATTTCACGATCGCCATTTCTTCGAAGGAGTGTAAACCCACTTATTATGAAATTTAAAGAGAGTTTAACGAATGAATATTCTTCCAAAAGTTTCCATGTATTTTATAATAGTCGTTATCTCTTTCGTCATATGTACTCGATAAACCTAGTTTTTATACCTGTTATACGTGTACTAATACTTGAGATTTATGGCATTATTATGAGAAACATAGAAGGACAAGATATGTTCTTACGTAATGGACAGATTATTACTCGTCAAATTTTGACTGAGCTATTACAGTCATCCAAGCTTTTAAGTTATTCAAATGCTAATATAAGATCAATTTCTCACGTCTTTGGAATAAAATATCTAAAGGACGTTTATTCCATTCCAAGTTCTGCAAGAAGGCAGATTTTACTGATAAAATGAATGTTCTGATGGGATCAGTTTCTAAGTTGAACCTACTTACGGAAAGATGTTTTTCTTTTGTTCATCATATTTTATAGCGAGACTTTGAAGCTGAAAAGAATTTTTTTTTTCAAAATGAGTTTGGTAATTTGATAATGGGTGAAATATAGGAATAATTTCCGAAAAATTATTATTATTTCAGAAATAAGTTATGGAGACTAGCGAAGAAAGTAATAGCACTGAGGTAGTCGGGATTCAGGAAAGTGTTAAGGAAGGATGCGCCATGGCCTTATAGATGTTTTCTAAACATTTTTTCAGTCTTTCATTATCTCGTGTCCCAAATGTGCTCTTGAGAGGACTAGGTTCTCAGCTTGCACTTATGAAAAACACGTACTTAATATAAGATGGTAATGTTGCCGAATACTGGTCCAAGAATTATTTGAGAAAAATAAGAAAAAATCTGCCGCTGCCCAGATTTAAACCGGGATCGCCTCTAAACATGAGTTGGGCGTTAACCAATCATGTTACCGGGGCACACGGCAGACATTCTCTTATTTCTCGTACTTCCACGGAAGGACGCGAGTCTGCGTCTTCCGGTCGCCCGGGTGGCGTAATTGGTTAACGCCTTACTCATGTATAGTGGCGATCCCGGTTCAAATCCGGGCCGCGGCAGATTTTTTTTCATTTCTCTTAAACATTTCTTGGACCAATAATCGGCAAAATTGCAATCTGAAATGAATTGATTGATTACCCTGATCAACAAAATAACATCTTTCATTCTAAATTTTATTCAGGTTCGGTTATCAATTCAGACTAGACTCAGTCTAAATCACACTGGAAGAAAGAGAGGCAGACTCGCATCCTCCTGTGGAAGTACGAGGAATGAGAGAATGTCTGGCGTGTTCCCTGGTAGTGTAATTGGTCAACGCCCCACTCATATATAGTGGCGATCCCGGTTCAAATCCGGGCCGCGGCAGATTTTTTTCTAATTTCTTTAAAACGATTTTGAACCAGTAATCAGCAAAATTACCATCTTAACTCAATTCATTAATGAACCTGGTCAAACAAAAAAACATCTTTCATTCTGAAAAACACGTATTATTGACCGTTCACAGAAGAGTAAACTTTTTTTGTAAATTCCGTGAATCTTGTTTGAATGTAAATTTCCTGCAGAAGCTGGTAAAGAAAATACTACCCTTGCTTAGCATACAAAAAGATTTCTGAAAACTGAGTCTTCCTAAAAGTATCGTAGGATCATAAATATAGTGAGATTTCGATGGATATTTGCTAACATGCAAACATTTTTGTTAAGAACCTGAACCAATTCCCAACAGGAAATTGGATTTTTCCGGGTGAAAACTCAATGTCTGTTTTGAATAAAGTTATCTTCTCTTGTTCAAAATTCATCGTTCAATGGCTTGAATTGGAAGAAAAAATCAGATGGTGGAAAAGAATTTTTTATTGAAATAGTAAAAAGAAGAGTCAATTTTAATTAAAGGACAGTTCCTCTATCTGCAGACTCTCAAGCAGCCATTCTCGTAAATTAGGTAAGGTGAAATACAAAATGGCGTAATCAGTTTTTTTTCGATATTTTGAAACATCAACATGCAATTTGTAGACAAGGTGATGTCGTCTGTTAACAAATATTCATACATAAACAAGTATATCTAAGCTTTGCGTATCCGCGATAAAAGACGAAGTATCTAATGATAACAAATTTTTGGTTATCCTGAATTTTTGATGAAATTCGTTTTCGATAAATGAGAAGCCATTTTTGTATAAGTATGAAAAACAATCACTAATATTTTCTAATAATGCTTCTTCTTATGTTCTGCATTCGTTTACATAAACCGTAGAGACACATATATTTAATTGGCGACGTTATCACGATGATTTGGTATGTATGGTGGTGGTAGTAATAGTGAATGCGATCTAGAGGCTTTAGCCACAAAGGAAAAAAAAGTAAGAGTATTAGGCACTCCAGTCAAAGCTGGAAGAGATTTAGACACTCCAGTCAGAGCTTGAGGAAGAGTCGCCAGTGTAGCTGGCGCACAAGAGCCCATTTCCGGACGTAGACCGCCTTTTATGTGCTGCTCCCTACTTTTCGCTGCCTGGCGATTCCCTGGCGGGGTTAAGCGGTGCCTACGATTGGCTGCGCCAGCCCACGTGGTTTGCCCGTCTGCTTGAAGTCTGATACGGAGTAGGGCTCGCTTCACGCGTTGAGTGCTGCTTGACCCAAAGTCTACGCGCTGTGTGTGATTCTTTTTTCTCGTTTCTGAAATCACAATGAATGTCAGACACATCCGGAGATTTCTGTGATTTCGGGCATTCAAAACGATGTTCTTCTTTCTGTTCTTCTAATGATTCTCGGCATATTTTTTGGAATTTTTCGAAGATACAACTTTCTCTGGAATCGAAAAACTTTCTTGGTCTACTGCAAGTTCCCTTATCAAACGATCATCTTTAAAAAGAAGTGCATCCGTCTTTGCTCCAATCATGTTAATGTACTCCTTAAGCCAACTGTTAACGGGGAGGTCGATAAATTCGTCCGGACGGAGACGACCCGATTGACCCTCCAATACAGGATGTTTAATGTTTTTGTATTCACTTCCAACGGGTGAACTAGAGGCTGCATCACGTCCGTATCCAAATTTGTCAATGCAAATGTTGGACCATAAATTAATCTAACGCGAATCATTCACCAACTTTTCCGCAATTTCCACACATTTGTATGCATTAACGTAGTCGACATAATTTTCTTCTTTTGCAATTTCTTTCACGTGTCTATCGTAACACTTCGTAACACTGCGTGTCATTCCCGTCATTGTCGCATCTGGCTGATACCAAAATAGCTTTGGCTACTTTAGTCGCTGTTTCTTTGTCGCGCGCTCCAATTAATAATCATTTTGCTACTTTATAAAATATCCTCACTTTTTTAGATTCGAAAGATTTCATCAATGACAGATATGGTTTGATGAAATGTGCATAATCTATTCTAACAAAGAAAGTTGGCATGACTTCTCCGTCACAAGCGTTGCGGTACTCTTCAATAGTTCTGGAAGCTTTGGAAACGAACAGAATGGCAAATATAATGCACTTAAGTAGCACCTCGCAACTGAATAAATCAGCAGGTTCTTTTTCATCTCCCGAATCCATTATTTCTGATGCTAACTGGGAACGATAAACTTCGAAAGATTTACCTTGCAGTTGTTTTGCAATTCCATCGCGAAATGGTTTTCGCAGATACTGCTTACTGCACTGTTTAATTTTTGCCATTTCTGGTCAAGAATATTACGTTCGGACATTTGAAAATTTAGGAAAACTTTTTTTTCACTATGTTACCAGCACTTTTTTGGATAATAACCATGAACTCCAACAGAACTTAAGGCATTTTTAGAATTTTTTCAATAATTTCAATAAGTCTTTTTATTCTTTTTTCTTTTAATAGATTAGATTTATTACTCCATGTATACCCTTTTAGCGTTTTTACATATCTATTATCCCCTCTCCAACAGAAGATCGTCAGACATTGAACCCTTAAACTCAAATCCCTTCCCGAAATCCCCAATAACCCCAACTCTCATAATAAGCCTCCAAGCAATGCCTGCCGTACTCAATCCTGTGGGATTTTTAATCTCTGAAACCCCTACCGTCTGCAGCCGGATTTTTAATTTGAAACGCTCGCATTCGCCTGAACATTTGGTCAGAGGAGAGGAAAACTGCAGGAAACCGAAACTCCTGAGCGCTGTCGATTATCGACAGACGAGTTTAGATGTAGACATTCGAAAGCATCGAATGCCTACACCGATCCTCGGCGTCAAATCTCCCGCTCGACAGTAGTTAAACGTAGTGAAAACACAACTAAGCGAAAATCCCGAAAAGCCACCCACCCGAGCGCTAACCGCACCCGTTCATGCTTGACATTCGAGATCCCGCCCGAGTCGGAAGTTACCACGCAGCTACTGCCGTCGATTAATTTCAATAAGTCATAAATAATTGAATTGGAGATGAATACATCGGACGAATTAAATTTATACGGTGCAATTGAGTAAAATTTAAATAATCATTTTTTCCTTCTACTCGGTTGGAGATTCCTTTTTTTTATGAAATCTAGGAAATAAGTCAATTGGATTCTCGTGAGGAGGAGTAAAGAGTCGTGTATGAAATCTTTTTTTCTTAACTCACTAAATACTTTATTCAAAATGATTATTTACCCTTTTGCATTACGCGTGCATGAATCGTATTGCCTATTGCTCAGATCCAGCTACTTTGGCTTTCAAAATCACGCTTTAATTCTAGATAAACTATCTCGAAGAAAATAAAGATACAGTTTACCTATGAATCGTATCTTTAAAATCTTACTACTTTGGCTAGCACAATCACACTGACGTCATATATTTCTTCATAATTTCTGTAAATAAATGTTATTATATTTTTGTTTGACTCTAATTATCACGTGATCTATCGTGTCTACCTAGAGTATGATAAAATGCCTAATATGATCTTGTCTTTCACTAACGGAGAGGTATTCAGGAGAGGATAATATCCATTTATTTATCGCGTTTTCAGAGCATTCGCTTCATAGTGCACCAAACTCGGGTAGAAAGGTGAACCCTTCGCCCTGCCCACTGCTACTAAGACTCGAATAATCTAGAATTTTGGTCAACTCGACTATCTTACCGTTCAAGGACTCCCGGAGTGTGCACCGAACTCGGGTAGAATGGTGAACCCTTCTCCCTGCCCACTTCTTCTCTAGAAGATGTCTTGACGGCTCGCGTACACGAAAAGGGAAATGGTGCGTCTGCGCGCTCCGCACTGAGACGGTCCTCTGCTCTGATGCGTGGACGCCTGAATGCCCGTTTTTCTCGGCGTGTGGCGCTGCAAGTCAACTCGTTCGTTCACGTGCTCGAGTGATTGGCGGATAATCCACCCAAAATAAGCATTCAGGCGTGCACGCATCAGAGCAGATGACCGGCTTGGTGCGGAGTGCGCAGACGTACCATCTCCCTTTCCGTGTGAGAGCCACCGAATGCCAGCAATCGATCGTGCATCGATCCTCTTCGATCTCCTTGCCGGTCTCGCTCTCCCACTTGCGCCTTATGCGTGGGTGGGGTACACGGAGTCTGCGCACTCTCCGCGGAGTCATGACTGTCGTTTATCTATCGGGAGGCTGATATAATAATTACTTCCATGTCGACTTACATGGCGATCAAGATATGACCCAATTCAAATATAATTTTGACTTGATTGCTCGGTAGATTCTTTATTTTTTGTTTATTTTGAGTTCTTCATCAAATCATTTATTATTTCTGCCAATCTCTAAATCAAAATCAGCGAAATTAGGCTATTCGTTAGTGAAATCTCACTTGCTTACCACCAAATTTTGCTGCTTTCACAACGTGTACACAGGGTATCTCACCACCTATGAAACAGCCAGAAGTATATAATAGTGCATAACAAAATAAACAAAAAAGTCCTCTAGCAATAAGCTGTACGAAGCTTAGTTTGAGCATAAAAAAGCTTCGAAATTGGGCCTTATTATCCCTTGAGGAGCTAGCTTTAGCGACCTCTTGTACTTATGTCAAGCTTGAAAATATTGTGTCTTTTTTGGCGATACTCTTCAGCATGAGACCGGAGTTTGCACAGTTCACGTGAAACGAAAATTTAAAAAATAAGTTTTTTATAACACATGCATGATTACCGCCCTTTTCGTTCAAATTAGGTCTGTTTGTCTGTTAAAATCTTACATTATTTGAGTAAAATCAGCGTAAGCCGACCTAGATTTTATCTATGATAAACTTTGAAATATCTTTACAAAAGGAATTTATTTAATGAATGATAAAAATTATTTATTAAGAAATTCGATTGATTTTGAGATAATATACTGGGACATTGTGCCATTATCCTGAATGGCAGTCGCTCCCAGGAGGACCCTGCGGTGGTTCTTTAACGAATGTTAATAATTATATAT
>WSXT02093447.1:0-11654 GCA_011762715.2 Neuroterus valhalla
AATTCATTATCTGTAAATCTTTCAAAATCAACTAATATTGATTGAAATAATATTCGTTGGATTAAAACAATTTGATAGAAAGAAGTTAACAATGAAAGAACAAAGACGCGCGCCTTGGCGCGCGTTACTCTCCTAGTTCTTTATATAAAACTCAGCGAGTTGAACACAAACGCGCAGCGCGATGTGATTTACATTTACCATTTCATTCGTAATGTTTACTCGAAAATTACTCATAATGTTGTATCTACAGTGTGATTAGTTGATTTGATGAAAATGATTGTCTTCATTCATACCAAACAAAAAAAATATAAAGAAATAAAATAAACTGAAGCTTCATTCAAAGCACTTAAAATATTGAACTAAAACAGTTTTTAGAAGAAAAGTCCGACTTGAAAAAAAAAGAAAAAAAAACAATAGTAACTAAAAAAATGAAGTAAAAAAAAGTAAATAAAAAAAGTTAAAAAACCTTTGTAACGAACGAAAATGATTCTAAAAATACTCATCAAAAATTAGAAAATAATGAACTCAATAATGACAGTTTCGACTACAAACTAATACTTTTAGAATGCCTACTTATTATTTGCACAAAAAAAATGATTGTTTAAATCTCGCTTGTTTTTTAAGTCGACGCCGTATGAATGAACACTGATGCCGGACGAATAGACTGATCATTGCTTGCGACTGTACTGCTTGCGCTTCATCTTTTACTTGTTCATTGCTGAGTCAAGTACGGCGTCGACTTAGAAAAAACCGAGATTCAAACAATCATTTTTTTGGTGCAAATAATAAGTAGGCATTCTAAAAGTATTAGTTTGTAGTCGAAACTGTCATTATTGAATTTATTATTTTCTAATTTTTAAAAACTATTGCTTAAATCATTTTCGTTTGTTACTATGGTTTTTTAACTTTTTTTTTATTTAGTTTTTTGGCAGTTAGTTTGTCCCTTCGTCAGTCGGTATTGTAGCCAGAAAGTGACATCTGTAGGATAGGTGATCAAGCTTCACTGGTAATGATAAGGTAGGTTTCTAGTTGCCCCAGTAGGACTAACTGGAAACCACCATTGACGCTGACTCGAGAAGTAGTCCAGGCATCGCGTCGGAAAAATGAGTGGAATTCCCAAAATTCCTTTTTCCAATTTTTTTTGAGAACGCTTCATTAAGGGGTCTTCTTTGACATACCAAAAAAGTGTTCTCGATTGAGAGGTGGAGCCCGGTTTTTTTTTGTTGGAAGCATTCCCAAATTTTGCGTTTGTGGGTACGGGTAATTCTCATTGCATCGTAGAGCAAAATTTTCAACAGGTGAAAGGTAAAAAACTAAATTCTGGGAAAATTTCGTTATAAAAATGATCCGCTACCTCCAATAGGTTCCAAGTTATGGTACATTGAAAATTGCCCATTTTTTGGATTTCCAGCGAAAAATCACTAAGTCTCAATAACCACTCAATGTCTTTCTTCCTAAATACTCTACAGATATGTGTTCCACAGGTGAGTTGGAGAAGAGTCAATTTCCTTCGATTCCCAAAAAAAAAACAATGTTCTAACTATAATAGGTCATGAGTTGTGACCCCTCAAAGTTGACTATTCTTGCCTACTTTTAGGGGCAAAAAAACAAGGTTTTATTTTTTTCCAAATCAATCGTTCCAGGTTTAGTTTGGGTCAATATGGATCGTAGATGGAATA
Organism: Neuroterus valhalla; assembly: GCA_011762715.2. Lineage (NCBI taxonomy): Eukaryota > Metazoa > Arthropoda > Insecta > Hymenoptera > Cynipidae > Neuroterus > Neuroterus valhalla. Next base: position 1,680 of record WSXT02093447.1, read on the forward strand.
AAGTGAACAAAAATCTGCGTACGTCTAAAAAAAAAAGTCTTGTAGCCGTATCAGTTTATGAATTGTGAGGTATTAAGAAATCCGTTTTTTTTATCATTTTTGACCAAAGACGGTTTTTGAAGAATATCTTGTTTCCTGCGAGTCTTACAACGAAATTCGTCGGAAATAAATAAAAGTGGAGTCGATTTGGCGTAAGTTAAAAAAACAGTGTTGAAGGTTAAACAATTAATTTTTCATAACAAAATCTTGCTGTCACCACTTTTTATTTTTTTCTGGCCATTTTTTTTTGTTGTTTTGTGGCAAAAAAGTAATTGAAATTGGTGCAAGATGTGTAACATATTTTTCATCAATAAATAAATTATTTTCAATCATTTTTTAACAATCGTTCATAAAAAAATCTTGCTAGAACCGCTTCCGAGTATTTTTTTAGTACTTTTGTGCAAAATACTTAAAAACTACCTCAAAAAGTTTAACACAAGATTATGTAATAAACACTCATTAATAAAATTATTTGTTTATTAATTAAAAGTTACGTATCACATTTCCAGACAACCATGATTATTTTCTTGGCACAAAAGTACTAAAATATACTCAAAAGCGGTTATAACAAGATTTTGTTATGAAAAATTATTCAAAAATTATTGAAAATAATTTATTTATCAATAAAAAATATATTACACATTTTGCATCAATTACAATTACTTTTTCGCCACAAAAGAACAAAAAAATGACCATAAAGTAATCAAAAGTAGTGACAGCAAGATTTTGTTATAAACAATTATTTGTTCATTAACGGAAAAAGACGTATTAGGCATCTGGAATAAACTTCACGCATTTATTTGGGACATAAACTTCGAAATGTGGCCGTACTTCTACTTTACAGTACACTCAGGTGCCTCTATGCAGAAAAAGTGCACTTTGCAAGGTCATGTCTCGTGACCTTTTAGGGCTAGGACACTTTTTTTTAACTTACGTCAATTGACTCTACTTTTATTATTTCTTACGGATTCCGTCATGGGACTTACGGGAAACGACGTATTTCCAAAAAACAAAACCTCTCCGTTTTCGGGTAAAATGACCCAAAAAAACGGAATTTTTAAAACCTCACAATTCCTAAACTAATAGGGCTAGAAGACTTTCCTTTTTCTAGATGTACGCAGGTGTTTGGTTACTCTATTTCATCTCTTAGCATCATCAACGTAAACTTACTCTGAAACGATTTATTTTAAAGAAATTGAAACTTTTTTGTTTGCCTCTAAAAAAAGGCAAAAACAGTCAACTTTGAGGGGTCGTAACTCATAACCTATCATAGTTAGAACATTGTTTTTTTTGGAATCACAGAGAATTGAGTCTCCTTCAACTCACCCGTGGAACTTTTATCTGTAAAGTAATGAGGAAGAAAGTTATAGAGTGGTTTTCGAGACCTAGCGATTTTCCGCTAGAAATCCAAAAAATTGAGCAATTTTCAATGTACCATAACTCGGAACCAATTGAAGATAGCGGATTATTTTTCTGAAAAAAGTTTCTCATAATTTACTTTTCTTTCTTTCACCCGTTGGACACTTTGCTCTACGATGCAATGGGAATTACTCGTACACGCAAACGCAAAATTTGGAAATGTTTTTAGAAAAAAAAAACGGGTTCCGCATCCTAATCGAGGACACTTTTTTGATATGTCAAAGAGGACTCCTTAATGAAGCGTTCTGAAAAAAAATTGGAAGAAGGAATTTTTCGGGAGCAAAAGTACCAGATGCCTGGACTTAAGATCGTTTTGGTAGCCATATCGACTACCGGCGTTTCGTTCCGGATATATTTGTGAGGAACTTGACAGTGTGACGAACCACAAGCGAATCCTGCCACGGATGCCTTAAGGAGAACCGGATGTTCGGTACCCCATCCACTTTCTGGCCGCGCCGAATGCTGCTTGACTTGGGCGATCGGAGTAAGTGGGGATCTGCTGTGCTGGTACTGGAGCTGCTACAGGTTAGTGTAATCTTGACGCTGCACAGTGGTTCAAGATCCCAAATTCATGGCCAAAACTCAAAAAGTAATTATTTATAACTTCTCGAACACTTATATCGTGTTTCTTGGTCGCTGATTTTTGAATTAAATTCGAAATTCAAAATGGCGGACCAAAAATGGCGGACACTTCCCCAAAATTTTCTATCGTTTCCCATGAAAGTAAGTACCAAGAAGTTTTTTTGGGCGCTGATTTCAAGAATGATACTAAAAATTGAATATAAAAAAGGACTCAAAATGGCGGACATTTATCCAAAACTCTTTATTGTTCCCACGAAGATAAGTACAAAGGGGTTTTTTGGGTCCCTGATTTCAAAACTCATATTGAAAATTCGAAATTCTGAGTGGCAGACCCAAAACGGCGGCCGATTTCCCAAAATTTTCTATCTTTTTTCACAAAAAGAAGTTCGAAAGGGTTTCCCGGGTCGCTTATTTCAAAAATTATATCTCAAATTCGAAATTCAGAATGTTGGACTGAAAATGGCGTACATTTTAGGCTCAAATGAACCATTCTTAAATCTTCTCGCGAGGGTTGATGAATAGTGAAAGATTTAGCTGGCATACAGAAAAACTTTGTCTCTAAAGTCGGGATTTCATTTCAAAGATTCAGGTCCTTGAAGGAATCCACATACTCGAAAATTTTAAGACGTTTTCATTCCATGACCCGCGTTTTGAATCCTGTCAATAACGGAGTAAAAATGTATTGCTTATTTCCCAGTTTTTAACTTTTTACGCCCAATTCCGAAGTTTTCATTCTGAAGTCGCTTTTCTTTTACAATGTTTTCGTTACACTTAATAATGTTACATATATTAATTGTTTATATGTAATTATAGTTTTTTTATATTATTTATTTATTCGTTATATTTTTTGGTGAGAGAATTGAATACTTTAACTGGTAAATACTCTAATTTCATATAATGGTAAAATTCAATTTGGACAACCTATGTATTGTGTCCAGCACATTTCAAACGTTTCCGAGGTTATATTCGAACGTCACTGAATAAATTACTTTCATTTTGAATGACTATGTTTTCAGCATGGCATGTAGCGCGTAGAAAATCATGGATTGGTGGGCTATAGCGCGGGTGAAGACTCCAATGCGGTTGTAGAAAAAGCGGATTCATTTCTACGCGGGCAGCTCAGGGCAGCTTTTGTTGAAGGAATCTAGAAGTTGATACTTTTTGGTGATCAAAACGGTAAATCCCGGCGCGCGCACTCGCAGGGAAAAAAAGAATTCACTACGAATATTCCTGAATTATATGAAAAAAAAATTTTGGACCTGCACATTTTACTCCCAATATCATTAACATACTTGTTCAAAATACAAATCCGGAAGCAAGCATTGATTTAACATACCTTCAGAAATATCCTCTGTCACCTTATCTGTGTCTGGCACGAACTCGCGGAGTAACAACATTTTTAGTCGAAAGCTCGAAGCACTAGAAACAAACTGATGGGCGCGCATTCGGCGAAGAGTCAAGTTTAACTGCTCGCCACAAGGATAATTTTGAATCAAGTGACTTGTCCTTTCACGAAATAATGCTCCAACGCCCTCTGAAGAAGTATAAATGAGATATTCAAGATTGGTAGAAATGTCGGAAATTTTTTGTGAAGAGACCATTCCCAGCTTGTAATCCAATGTGCGAGAACTGGAGGCGAGCTGCTCAGACAGCCGCGCCTGGAAGTGAGAGTCGAGTAGCACGTGACCCCGAAAACGCATGTTGACTCAGAGGCTGTCCACACTGTGAAGGAAGGTTAGTTGCGTCATTAGACGAAGAAGAACCTGTTCGAATTTCTGGAAAGAGAGAAGATTAGGAAGATGTCCGAACGTTGGCCAATCAGATGTGGTGTACCTTTATTGTTGTAATTATCAGAAGGATTGCGTATTCGAATGTCGTTGGTACTACTGTAGGATAGCTAATCAAGCTAAACTGGTGATGATAAGGTAGGTTTCTAGTCGCCTCAAAAGGACGAACTAGAAACCACTATTGACGCTGACTCGGAAAGATGGTTTTGGTATCCGTTCCTACTTACGGCGTAATTCTTGACGCTGTGGTATTAAAACCCGCAGTCCCTACAATACTCTCTGCCTCCAAAGTGGCGAAGGCACGATGAAGATGATAGATGGGACGAGAAGATTGGTGAAACGTTAGAAATTTTTTGTAAAGAGACCATTCCTAGCTTTTCTTCCAATGAAGGTTAGGAGGGCAAGTGGATTCAGAGCATTGCTGGGAAGGTGAAGGGGTATATTAAAGGGCTTTTTGGGGTTGAATAAATGGAAAAGAGGCTAAAAGAACAGGGTTGAGTGAAGTAGAGGGAGAGGGCATGAAGGCGGGAATGCAAAACAGAGACATCTGTTAGTTGCAGTAGGATGGAGGAATCTCAGTTACCAAAGGATGGGCTGGCAGTGACCGAACAGCAAGGTGATAACGAGAGCGTTGGGAGACAGTTAGATAGAGGGGGGTCTTTCAGCACACCACGTGGCTCGTTGTCCAGAGGTGATGGTTGAAAAGGAAAAAAGATGAGCAGGGTGAGCGGGAGTAACGAGGAGGCTAGTGATATAATGTCTAGCGCAAGTGAAGGTAATGACCTCTTGCTTCAGAAGAGAAAGAGAAAGAATCAATAGAGTCCGACGAAAAGCGTAGGAGGGAGTCCGTTCGAGAAGAGCGACAGAATGCGTAGGTCACCATAGGAAGCGAAGGAAGAGAGATGGAAAAAAGGGATGTGAGAGCTGAGGGAGAAAGTAGAAGAATTAGAGACAATGTTAGTATCGGCAAGGAAGGAAAAAGAAGATGAGATGAAACAGGTGGAAGAGGAAGAGCAGAAAGGTATCTTGGACAAGATTGAGAACACAATAGAGGAGAGAGTGGGAGAATGTAGGAACAAGGAGAAAGAGGGAGCGACGAGGGAAAGATTAAGGGCAATGCAGTTATGAATGGAAAGGAGAAAAAAAGAGGATAGACAGAATAATATCGAGATAAGGGGCTGACGCTGAGGATCGGAGAAGAACGAAAAAGAGTAGAAGTGCTGCTACGAAGCATAGGGAAGTTTCAGGGCAAGGTAATCAAAGTGAGGCTTGAGGGGAATAAAGTTGCAGTGGTAGAGTAGGAGAACTGGAAAGATAAGCTGACGGCGATGCGAAGTAAAAGCAGGATGAAGGATGAGAAGATCTACATGGATTACGATCTGACTTGGAAAGAGACATTCAAAGAATGCTGAATGACAGAGATAGAAAGAAGTGTTAAGAGATAGCAGTAAAGGTAGGATACAAGAAAATAAAAGTAGAGGAGCTAATGCTAGTTTCGGATGAGGAGAAAGAGAAGTTGAAAGAAGTGCAGAGGGACTTGTTTCGTAGGAAAAAGGGGGGTCGGGGAATAGCTGGGCAGCGGAGTGATAAAGGTGCTCTTTTGGAATGTAGCAGGGATAAAAAAGGAGGATGAGTTCTTTTGGAGGTTTGTGCAGAGATTCGATGCGATAGGGCTGGTAGAAACGTGGATAAAGGGTAGAGAGTGGGGTAAAATAGAACCAAGGCTACCCAGGCGATTTAGGTGGAGGCTCCAAGAGGCGGTAAGATCAAAGAAAACGGGTGGGGCTCATGGGGGAATCATATCAGAGATCAGGGAGGGTTTCGAAGAAGGAATGAGGGTGAAGGATGTGATAGGGGAGAGAGAAGAGGGAATGGTGTTATCGGGGGAGGATTTCGATGCGAGACTGAGGAGGAAAGGGGGTCTCTACAGGGATGGGGAAAGTCCGGAGAAGAGGTCGAAGGAGGGGGGATTTTGAGAGACTGGATGGTGGATAGAGAGAGGGCGGTCGCGAATGTTATGATAAGAGGGGACGAAGAGGGAGAGTACACGTATGTTAGAAAGGTGGGAGTATCAGTGATAGATTATGTGGCCATGAATATGCCCGGATGGGAGGAGACGGGGAGATTCGCAGTAGAAGGGAGGATAAAATCAGAACATCAACCTCTTATCTTATGGGTAAGAGGGTAGGGCTGTGAAAGGCAGCAAGAAGAAGAAGTTCCAATGGGTAAGAGGGAGATATGGATGGGGAGGCCTTAGGAAAGTACCATGAGCAGCTAGGGGAAGTGACTTTTGAAAGAGAGTCGGTAGGAGAGATATTTCCCAGATTCACGAGAATAACTTAAAAACACAAAGTCATTCACGTGTCTTTTTACTTCCGACTGTAGGGTTCCTCATAAGTCAATTTGTCTCCAAAAATTCACTCATGTTCCTAGTCTGTCACCCGTGCCCCTAGATGTAATTTCTGTCCCCTCGATAGTCAATCTGTCCCACAGTGAGGCGGAATCCTGCAAAGCTGGCCAAAAGTGCAAAAATCAACATTATATTCTTGGGATTTCAGATAGTGGGTCCCTTAGACAATTGTCCCGAAGGTAAATTTTGCTCATGAGGGGTCCCTAACACTTATATCTGCTCAGTTATATTAGTTTAAAAGTAGCCCCCATGCAAGCAAGTTGTGTCGGTTACGGACCAGAAAACTGTAGAATACTGCTAAATTAGTTTTGAATTTTTCCTATCGTGCGTTGAAGATAAAAAATTTTCTTCAAGATCGTGTTATGTCGTGTGACTGGACCTGTTGTAGGTTCTAGATTAAGACATCTTTTGATAGAAAATCAAAAATGCAGCTGCCACAAAATGCTCCTGCCCGTGTAGCACGTGTTTTAAAAAAAAATAACATATTTTGTTAGAAAAAGTAAAGATTATACGTAATAAACACAAAATATCTAGAAATGTTTTTAAAATGAGTAATAGGGTGTTCAAAAACGTTTACAGTAGTATATTCATGTTATGGGCCCAGAGCCATAGATGGCTCTATTCAGGCCTAAGTAATTTTTTCCTGCAATAAATAAGTATTTTTCATTGTGAATTTCAAGTCTTTGTCCCAAAATAAGACACTTTTTCATTTTTATTTCTTAGATTCGGAATCATTCAGAAAAAAATTAATGTTTTTAGAGAAAAAATTATTTGGGCCGGATTATGTATACATAGGTGCCACTACCATAGTGTGAACACAATACTGTATCGAAAACTTCTCATCATATATCGTTAAGGAGAAATCAATAAAATCTCGAATATTCATAATACAGAATAACGAATCATTGATAAGGAAATAAGATAAATAAATTAAGATTAAATTTATTTTTACAAATTTTATTCTGAAAATTGATATTAATAGCTTCTTTTGAGTTTTCAGCAAATGCAAGCAATGACAACCCTAAAACAATCGGTTTATCGAGAAAAGATATCTTTCTCCCAGTAAAAGACGATTGAAATCGAAGTTTCGGTATAGTCAGGGAAAAATTGAAAATCATTTGTCCACAAATTTTCAAAAGGAATCTACATAATCAGAGAATGTGGAGCATAGTTTCAGCACATTGTTGTATGATTTTAAAAAAATGGCAGCAAGCCAGGAGGACTGAAACAAGATTTTTTTTAAATCGTGCTGCATCGCTCTGTGTGTTCATTTTATTTCAAGACATCAATGAGGTTTCGGCAGATCCTGGCCCGTCGTCAATAATAGGTCGGCCTTCTCCAATATTTGAAGCATCAAGTGATCGATCAAAACGGATCAAAACGGATTGCTATGGACGCAATCAACTGCAGAAGAATTAGCATTTGCCTCTCAAATGACCCTTCGAGCGACGAGCTCAAGAATCTTGTTAATGTCTGATCCATTTATTTCCAGCTGGCATGATCTTCCTCGAAAAAATTTAAACCAATATTATCAGAGGCAGTTGAATTCCTAATTCCGCCAAGTCTTGGGATAGACTAGGACAGCTTTACTTATCACGTATATTAAGTTGCGGCAGCAATTTCAAAGGAAAAGACCCGGACTAGTACCATAATTTGTTGCTATTTTATTGCTAATTTGTTACGCTAAAATTATTTTGTCGCTCATGCCGTTTCCGAAATACGCGTTGCAGCCTAGCTTGATATTAGGCTACGGCAGCATCATATGCTATTTTGGGAATGGAGAGAGACATCGATGTGATCCTGGCGGCTTATTTCGTTGCTATTTTGTTTCTTATTTTTTACACAAGAATTAATTTTTTTGCGCATGCTGTTTTTGAGATACGCGTTGCCCCCTACCTTAATACAAAGCACGCATATTAAGTTGCGGCAGCAATTTCAAAGGGCAGGACCAGGAATAGTACCATAATTTGTCGCTATTTTGTTGCTGATTTGTTACGCTAAAATTATTTTGTCGCTCATGCCGTTTCCGAAATACGCGTTGCCCCCTAGCTTGATATTAAGCTACGGAAGCATCATATGCTATCTTGGGAATGGAGAGAGATATCGATGTGATCCTGGCGGCATATTTTGTTGCTATTTTGTTGCTAGCTTGTTACGCAAGAATTAATTTTTTTGCGCATGCCGTTTTTGAGATACGCGTTGCCCTCTACCTTAATACAAAGCACGCATATTAAGTTGCGGCAGCAATTTCAAAGTGCAGGACCAGGACTAGTACCATAATTTGTCGCTATTTTGATGCTGATTTGTTACGCAAGAATTAATTTTGTCGCTCATGCCGTGTCCGAGATACGCGTTGCCCCCTACCTTAATATCAAGATACGGCAGCATCATATAATAACTTGGGAACGGAGAGGGATATCGATGTGATCCTGGCGGCTTATTTTGTTCCTATTTTGTTACTTATTTGTCACGCAAGAATTAATTTTTTTGCGCTTGCCGTTTTTGAGATGCGCGTTGCCCCCTACCTTAATACTAAGTACGCATATTAGGCTGCGGCAGCAATTTCAAAGGGCAGGACCTGGACTAGTACCATAATTTGTCGCTATTTTATTGCTAATTTGTTACGCAAGAATTAATTTTGTTGCTCATGCCGTGTCCGAGATACGCGTTGCCCCCTACCTTAATATTAAGATACGGCAGCATCATATAATATCTTGGGAACGGAGAGGGATATCGATGTGATCCTGGCGGCTTATTTTGTTCCTATTCTGTTACTTATTTTTTACGCAATAAATAATTTTTTTGCTCTTGCCGTTTCAGAGATACGCGTTGCCTCCTAGCTTAATATTAAGCTACGGCAGCATCATATGCTATTTCGGGAACGGAAAGAGATATGGATGTGGTCCCGGCGGCTTATTTTGTTGCTATTTTTTTGCTTATTAGACTTATAACTTAGCAATAGTTCTTCGGAAATTTTCTCTATTACAATTTCTTTTTCAATACAAAGTGTCTTTCTGTCCCGAATTTCGGGACAAAAAGCAATTTTGCACGTTCAAATACTCGTCTTGAAAATAGTTGCCAACCAAAAAGAATAGTTGATCAACAAAACTGGTGAATTTTCAATAAAATTATTTCCTTTCCAACCAAGGAGAGAAATTCTCAAGAAAATGTTGACTCGTGGTACAAAAAAGATTTTTCAGTCAAAAGAAAAGAAAAATTTTGCTTAGTATTAAGCTATGGGGCAAAGCGTATTTTGGGAACGGCATGAGCGGCAAAATTATTTCTTGCGTATCAAAGAAGCAACAAAACAGCAATAAAATATGCCGCCAGGATCACATCGATGTCTCTCTCCATTCCCGAGATAGCATATGATGCTGCCGTAGCCTAATATTGAAGTAGGTGGAAACGAGTATGTCTAAAACGGCATGAGCAAAAAAATTAATTCTTTTGTAACAAATTAGCAACAAAATAGCAACAAAATAGCAACAAAATAGGCCGCCAGGATCACATCGATGTCTCTTTCCATTCCTGAGATAGCATATGATGCTGCCGTAGCCTAATATCAAGCTAGGGGGCGACGCGTATTTCGGAAACGGCGTGAGCGACAAAACCAATCCTTGCGTAACCAATAAGCAACAAAATAGCAACAAAATAAGCCGCTAGGATCACATCGATGTCTCTTTCCATTCCTGAGATAGCATATGATGCTGCCGTAGCCTAATATCAAGCTAGGGGGCA
>WSXT02093458.1:0-11653 GCA_011762715.2 Neuroterus valhalla
TGCTGCGAATTGGTTACTCGCTCAGTGTAAAAAAAAATAACCTAAAATAACTCGTTTACCATGATAAAACGTAAACGTGTTAAGCCCACCCCGAAAGGGATTTGACTTAATGGTATAATAATAATAATATTCTTAAACATTCTTATTACTATGTACTTTGAAATTGAGAAACTTTTTAGGTTATGCAGATCTTAAAAATTACCGGTACTTTGACATCATGAATATATATATTTTTTCTCTTGCTTTCAGCACCTGGTGTGGATCCAATAACTTTTCCATTTATTTTAGTGGTAAATCCCTCGTGGGATTCTTCTGAACTTCGTTAGCATGAAAGCTTATTAAAAGTTTCTTGCGTTTTTTCAAACTTTTAGGCCAAAAAATGCTTCACCTTGTCAAGTGTCAGTTGATCAGACCAATATAATCCCATAAGAGCAAAGTTTCAATTACCCGATGGGCATAGGCTGAAATAAAATTTATTCCTTTTCACCTTATCTTCACATACCTCACTCAAACTCTCCATGTAAATCCCTTGATCCCCGGTAATAAAACATGGCTAAAACCGAACGAGTTACGCGCTCACCTCGAAGAGATTTTGTCTTACAAATGAAATACTTAAGGAGAAATGCTCACATTTGCACGATGCATTTTGATGATTTCATAGGAACTCCATTTCCGGTCTTACTTATTATTATAGGTCAAAAATATACTGATTTAACGCAATTTTCGAACAAATCTTGGAATTCGAAAGAAGGAAACCAGTGATGATTTGCACCATGGACGTATGGAATAAGGTGGTTTTATACGTCCGCATGCATAAAAGCCCGTAGGCTTTAGCCATTGATGTGTACTAGAGTTCCTCTAGGGACATGTGTGGAATCGTTTCTGATTGGTAGGACCAACCGGAATAAGGAAGTCCTTATAAGCGCGCGCTTTTCAATTCAAATGTATTTCTCCCTGTCTTTAAAAATCAATACATAAGAATAAATAGTTGCATAAATATTATTGAGCATTAAGGATCCACATTACGGTATTGTCTGACACTATCATTTGAATTAAAAGAGTTGCTATTATGAAGAAATGCTTAGAGGCTAAGGCTGCACGGTTCGAATTTTAGAATTGAATATTTATATATCACCTAATAAATATCAGAACTGCATTTGCTTTCGCTTGATAATACATTTATCACAAAAATAATTTTTTTCTAGAGCAAATTAGTATGTAAGTCTGGAAAATTCTGCTGAGTAGAATGAAAGTATTAAGTTATGAGGTTTGAGTATTTTCCAATTTTTTTTGCTTATTTAAAGTGCTGATCGTTAGAGAGGAAATTTGTTTCAAAATTATATACAACTTTAAAAAAGAAACGTATCAGCGTAAATAAATAAAGGATAAGTATATTCATCATAAATTTGTGTATCTTAGTCTTTTCAATTCTATTGAGAATAGAGATTTTTGTTGTAGGTACTTCAAAATCAATCCTCCCCTATACAAATGGTTGGGTTTCTGTTGGAAAAAGGTAAACAAAATTCATGGAATTACGGTAATATGCATTTTATTTACATATGGAAATCACTTCATCCATTCTACTGGTAGGTTGTATGCATAGACATACTTTTGCTGTCGAAAACTTTTTTCTCTTCTTTCGACTTATTGTTAGCCTTATTGCAGATTCGCAAACGAAACAGCAAAAAGGTTCGCGAAATTTTTTCTTTCAAATTGTGGCAGGGTAAAATGTGATTGCTTTTTACAGCCGCGAAATGCGGTAAAAAGAAATCGTACAGGTTGACATCGTTTCGTTTTGACACAATAGGGTACCACGCTCGGAAATATTTTCCATGTCTAGGAACATTTCAAATGTCGCTGCGTTCACAAAAAATAATGTATTTTTTTTAATCTTTTCAACGCCACGAATTTCACGAATGGTAAATCCATTTCTTCTTTGGATCCAACTGATTTTATGCAATCCAAGCAGGTTCGCATTTTTCCGTTTGTATACTAGCAAGCAAATAACCGGCAGCTCGGTACAGTCCATTTTTTTCTATTTTCTAGAGGTTTAAGTTTCAAAGGAGATTCGTTCACTATTTGCAACGGCTGTGAAACTAAATCATTCAAATTTTTTGAATATTAGAATAGATTTTGGAATAGAACTTGGAATAAATTTTACATACTATGCAACTGAAATTAATCGAAGATCATATTTAAACTGTAAAACGTTTGGCGTTACATATTTTGATCTTATTACACTAAACATATTTTCGACAATATCCTGCGTGAATCGAGACGTCAGAAAAAAACCGATAACCTACGCAATCTAGCAGGTACTGACTGAGTTGAATAACGGAACTCGTCGAAATCATCAGTCCTTTTTGGACAGGTTTGAATCCTCCCTTGTCTCCAATACGTAACCTGTGGAAAAGATCTATCATCGCTGTAAGGAAAGAGATTGTTTCTTCGTATTTTTCGATATCGAATTTGCTTATAGCACTCTGGAGATTACGGGATGTCATCAGTCGGAACCATTTCTCTACGTTGCCCATGAACCATGCAGTGGTTGTATATTCTGGTCGTGAATTCTCATCTGCTAAAAAGTAAAGTGCAGCACTGGTGTCCAGACTAAGGATTTTTTTTGCTCTATTCACTTTCATTCTTCGAAAGGATATCCTTTTTGGAAGATCTACATCATCGACAGTCAGGTTGGGCGTTAAGGTGAAAAAAAATCCTCCTGTGTTTTTAACATCTCTACAAGATGAGCTGCATCAACAACGTCGGTTGGTAAGCTGTATTCCTGTTGGATGTCTTTGGGGATGTAAATTCTTCTATTGTTAACTACACTTTGAACAATTTTCTTGACGACATGTGGTACATTCGCGAAAAAATATAGTCGACGTTCTGGATCATTGTGAGGATGAGGGTGGGGAATGGAATTCTGGATTTCAGTGTCTTCCAGCTGTAATACCGAATTCGTTCCAACATGCTATATTAGATGGACCCATATCAAATGAAACGCTGTTCACTTTGAGACCAATATTCTCAGCCTTCGCAATTATCTGTGAAATGATTGGCTTGAGGAAAGATCCATCGAAACCAGCACCAGTAAAATCAAACCCAACAACTTGCTTCCAATTGGCAGCAGTTCCTCTAATTATATATACCATAGCATGCTTCACTGTACCTTCAACACCTGGTGGCAGTGTTATTTTACCCAGGTTTTCCTTCGTTTGTGGTTTAAACATTTCACCACCTTCAATAGAAACTTCGTCAAGAGCCAGAGAAGATTGTTTGTAAATTTCGTTGGAAAAATGACTGATTTTCTGTCCTAAGAAGTCAAATATTTCGTCCAATACTCCAGGTTTGAATTTGATATGGCCAATTCTTCTGCTAAGAGTTCTCCGGCATGGCAAAAGGAATCCTTGCCTCAGGAATTCGTGGTATCCTGTATTTCCGCGAGTAAACTTCACACGAAGAGCCTTTTCAATTGTTGCCTTTGACCATTCTTTTGGCTTTGCTGGATATCCTCTCGTTTCCTTCTTCAATAAATATTGCACTTGATTCGGAGTAAACAAACTCAGTACTACTTTCCTATACACCTCATGGTCATTTCTTTCTAATTCTCTTTTTTCCTTAAGGACTTTTTGAAGTCTTTCTTTTAAATTATTAATTTTCCGCTCCTGTCTAGAAAATAATTTTTCAACTTTTTCATCGTCAATGTCACTTGAAACATCCTCAGAAACTGGATGGATAGCGAATTCCTCAAAAAACTGTTCCTGCAAGGGTAATAGGTTCAGTTAAGTACTATACGTTCTGGAAAAGTATTTTTTTATTAATGCATATTCAGCTACAATAAATTTTCATTAACCGTATCAGTCTCGGTGTGAGAAGTCTGATTATTTTCAACATCTCCAGAAACTGGATGGCTGGCAATTGACTCCAAAAACTCTTCCTGCTGGGAAAATACACTCACTTACACACTTCTGATAAAAATAAGACTTTAAAAATTTGCACTCTTAGCTGAAATGAATAGTTCTTTACCACGTTACTCTCCGTGGAAGAAGTCTGATAATTTGCACCATCCTGAGGAACGGGATTTCTAGGAGATTTTCTCAACGTCATCTCCTACACGAATAACATATTCATTAAAATACTGTGCATGAGAAGAGGAATTAAAAAATCAATTGGTAATAAGAATTAATTATTGTTCACCAGGTTAATCTCGGTAAGAAAAGTCTGATTCTTTGTTACACTCTGAGAAACTGGTTTGCTAGGAGATTCTTCCAATATCACTTCCTGAAATTATAACAAATTCATTATGTTACTACGTTTTGAAGAACGAATAAGAACCTATTCGTGGGCTAAAACAAAATTTTTATTTACCGTGTTAGTCTCAGTAGGTGAAGTCTTATCGTTTCTATTACTCTGAGAAACTGGATCGCTCGATGAATCGTCAAAAATATTTTTCTACAAGAATTACAATTTCAGTTAAGGTTGTTGATTTCAGGCCTTAGAAAATCTGTTATTTTGGATGGAAGCAGGGAATAATTAAAATTATGCTAAAATTATATTATTATATGAATTCAAGTTGCATGTTGTAAAAATATATTTTTATTTAAGTCATGATGTTAGCACTAAAAGTAATTACGAAATACTACTAAAAAATGTAAAATTTTGAGTCTTTCAATTTAATAATCCTCCTTCACAATGAGATGAAAATGATGAAATTAAACTTTCTAAAGGAGATGTATCCCTAATGATATCCCTAATGATTTATTTTTTATATTCAAACTAGTTTTAAATAAAAACAAGAAGATGTCTCATGAAAAAATAGATCGGGTGTGTTGAGTTTCACTATAAAAGGATATACTGCAGGTTTTATATATTTTTCTTATTCACCCAAAAAAGTATGAAATTCTCTAAACTTTTGATTAAAATCAATATTATGAGGGATGAATTTTCTCAAAAATGTTAGATTTCATTATTTTCACTTCAAATTGACGGCGAAATATCAAATTGAAAACCTCAAAATAAAAAATTTTGTAGCAATATTTCGTTATTACTTTCAGTTCTTATTTTTCTACATAAATAAAAAATATTATCACATACAACCTCAATTCATAATTAATAATATAATTTAAGTATGATTGTTATTATTATTTCCTCTCATGCAAAATAACAGAATTTTCCAACGCAGCAAACGCGCTATCCTCTCCGTGCATCCCACTATTTAAAAATCATTTTTACAAAGGGAATCAAATATGAACGCTAATAAATAGTTGAATACGACTCAAAGAACATCCTGTATATAAATAAAATGAATATTTTTGCACCCTTTTCCGTGTAACGAACCCCTTCTCCAGAATTCGTTGTCTTTTCGGTGAGTTGGGAAAAATTGTTGGCACAGCTTCAGGTTTCAAAGTTCTTTCCACTCCAACAATTCCGAACATTTCTGGCTAAAAATGATCCTGTAAATATAAACATCCTTTTTATGTGTTTCTTTATACATACTTTAACAATAATGAAAATAAATCATTTTTCTTACCCGACAGATTATTTGCATGTGTTTTTTATTCCATACTTAAATAATAATAAAAAAAATAATTTTTATTACCAGGCATAATCTTTCTATGTTATTTTCTATTATTTGATACTTAAATATTATCAAAAAGATCAATTTTCTTACCAGCCAAATCCGCGATGTTGCACTCGGCGTCCAATCTTTTCGATCTTTTTCATTCAAATGATTAATCCACATATTCCGAAGGTTTGGCGTTTTTGGAAAATATTTTAACTTACATCCTTTTGCACTTCTTTTATTGCAATGCCTTTTAGAACACGCTCCCATTGTTTTAAAGACATTTTTTTTTTAATCTACGCTGATACCGTTTGACAAACGACAACTTGAATTTGGGTTATATTGGAACCTGATATTAGTTTGCTAGTATAAATGTAGACGCGCTGTCGTCGATAATATTAGCCCTTCCCCCGTCTCCTCTACCCTCCGGCGATATGCCCGTGAAGTTAGCACGTCAACCATGGAAGATCCAATTTTTTTTTGGTGGAATAATTTTTTGGCGATTTGGTGGTCATTATGTGGTGATTTTTGGTATTTGGTGGTCAATTTTGCAAAAAACACAGGATTTTCAAAACTTTTATGCTAACTTCACGCCCGCATGCCCCTTTTTCATATTTTTCAAAAATTCTTTTCGCAATATTTTGGTGGTTATTTGGTGGTCATTTGGTGTTTGTTTTTTATATTTGATGGTTAGAATTGTAGCAGGTATTGATAGTCTAAAAAACCGAGGTTAATAAGCGCAGACAGTTCTGCGACTATAGAATTGGCGCGAAGTTTAAAAACCCGAAATATCCCTGGTACAACGGAAAGAGATTCAACCTCACCTTTTGCGCGTATTCATTCAATTATGCCTAAATTAATTTTTTGTTGTTGCTTGTAATCATTCACCTGTCTTTCATAGGTTATTTGGTGGTGTTTCTTAATATTTGGGAGTCAGGTTTTCGAAAATCACTGAATTTTTAAAATTGAGGAATCGACATCAGGCAAAGATTCAATCTTCACGTTTGCATGACGCTTTTTTATATTTTTCAAGAATTCTTCTTGCAATATTTTGTTAGTTGTTTGGTGGTCATTTGGTGGTTGTTTTTTATATTTGGTGGTTGAAATTGTGGCAGATATTGATATTCTAAAAAACCGTTGAACTCAAGAGTATTTCGTCCTTCATAATTTTGCGGCCATTTTATATACGCGGGAAGCTCAAAGCATATTGTCTCCGATTTTTGAGGAAATCGATATCCACCACGATTTAAACCACCAAATAACTAACAAATGACAACCAAAATTTTCCTAAAACAGCTCTTCAAAAATATGAAAAAGTGGCAAACGAGCCTGAAGTAAGTACCTCAACTTTGAAAATCCTGGGATTTACGCAACCTTGACTACCAAATATTTATATGCACCACCAAATAACCTATGGAAGATCATCCATTGATCCCACGCCAAAGAAATGATTTTCATCATAATTGAAATAAAATACGGGTGAAAGTTCATCTTAAAACACTTTTTGTTGCACTCAAAGTATTGCTTGCTTTTGAACTTCGCGACGATTCTATAGGCGCAGAACTATCTGCCCATATAGTTTCTGTTCTTTTACAATATCAATATACGCTACAATTTTCACCACCAAATATTGAAAACAACCACCCAATAATCATCAAAATTTTGCAAAAAGAATTTTTGAAAAATGTAAAAAAGTGACATGCAAACGTGAAGATTAAATCTTTCCATGAAGTCGATTCCTCAATTTTGAAAATCCAGTGGTTTTCGAAACCTGACAACCAAATATTAAGAACTACCACCAAATAACCTATAAACAGTATTTGGAAAAGGGGTGGGTAGAAAAGAGATGGACAAGAATAGCGAGATTTAGATTGGGGAATGAGGTCAGGGAAGCGATGTATTGGGAGGATATAGAGAAAAGAAAGTGCAGAATGTGTAAATGGGAAGAAGAAACATGGGAACATGTATGGGAAGGATGTATGAGAGGAATGGAAGATAGAGGAAGTTGGCAAGAGAACGTGGTAAGGATTCAGGGAGCGGAAGGGCAGGGAGAGGAGTGGATGAGGGAATTGGAGGAAACTAGAGGAGCGAGTGAGATACAGTGAAAGAATGATTGTTCAAAGGAAAAGGTTGAGGGGATGAGAAGTGAAAGAAAAAGGAAACGGAAGTCGCACTAAAAAAGATAAGTCAGATAAAATTGTACAATAAGAATAAGTAGAATTAAGTAGAATAAGATAAAGCTGCGCTCTTTCTCTCTCGCTTGCTCATTCGTCGTGCGCTCGATTGCTCGCTCGTAGTAATTAAGTCAGCCCGCCCCGTGATGTTGCGTTGCGTTAGGCTAAGAGTTTCGATGTATATATGTATATAGTAGGAAGTAAGATAGGCTAAGAGAAGGAATGAAAATTGTAGAAAATTGATGGAGATTTTTGTATGTGAAAGAACGGAGGTCATGTAAACCCTTAGGGGAAACATTATGAATAAAGAAGAAGAAGACTAGCGAATGATTACAAGCAACAACAAAAAATTAATTTAAGCATAATTGAATGAACACGCGCAAAAGGTGAGGTTGAATCTCTTTCCGTTGTACCAGGTATATTTCGTGTTTTTAAACTTCGCGCCAATTCTATAGTCGCAGAATTGTCTGCGCATATTAACCTCGATTTATAGAACATCAATATCTGCCACAATTTTAACCAGCAAATGTAAGAAACAACCATCAAATGACCACCAAATAACCACCAAGATATTGCTAAACAATTTTTTTTTAAATATAAAAAAGTGACATGCAAACGTGAAGATTAAATCTTTCCATGAAGTCGATTCCTCAATTTTGAAAATCCAGTGATTTTCGCAAACCTGACTACCAAATATTAGGAACCACCACCAAATACCTTATGAAAGACTGGCGAATGATTACAAGCAACAACAAAAAATTACATTAAGCATAATTGAATGAATACGCGCAAAAGGTAAGGTTGAATCTCTTTCCGTTGTACCAGGTATATTTCGTATTTTTAAACTTCGCGCCAATTCTATAGTCGCAGCACTGTTTGCGCATATTTACCTCGGTTTTCTAGAATATCAATATCTGCCACAATTTTTACCACCAAATATGAAAAACAACCACCAAATGACCACCAAATAACTACCAAGATATCGCTGAAAAATTTTTTGAAAAATATAAAAGTGACATGCAAACGTGAAGATTAAATCTTTGCGTGAAGTCGATTCCTCAATTTTGAAAATGCAGTGATTTCCGCAAAGCTGACTACCAAATATTAAGAACCACCACCAAATAACCTATGAAAGACTGCCGAATGATTACAAGCAACAACAAAGAATTAATTTAGGCATAACTGAATGAACACGCGCAAAAGGCGAGGTTAAATCTCTTTCCAAATATAAACCAACCAAATATAAAATCAAAAACTAACCAAATATAAATAACCAAATATAAAAAACAACCACCAAATGACCACCAAATAACCTAAAAATATTGCAAGAAGAATTTTTGAAAAATATGAAATAGTGGCATGCGGGCGTGAAGTTCGCATGCCAGTTTTGAAAATCCTGTGGTTTTTGCAAAATTGACCACCAAATACCAAAAATGACCACATAATGACCACAAAATCACCACACAAAAAAAATTTGGATATTCCATGGTTGACGTGCCTACTTCACGGATATATATACCGGCGATACCAACAAACCCAATGCTAGGATAAATATAGACGGCGCTGTCGGCGAAAATTCTAGCCTTCCCCCGTCAACCCTGACACCACTGGTCCCACAAACTAAATTCGGCAGGTAAGAAGAGGCTCTGTCATTCATGAATTATTTTCTGTGGATAATGTAGTTTTCGGAAAAGATTTACGAATATAGGATGGTAAGATATGTCTGATGGTACATATAATAAACTAACATGTGAATATTATTACGTCATTATTATCGATGAGTAACGTTAAAGGTTACTTTTAAAGGTACTAATGCCATTTACCCTCCAATGCGACTACACACACACACATTTATTTATTTATATATATATAAATATGTATATAATGTTTGGATGTGTGTACATCAATTTATTTGAAATATCTTCTCAAAGTTCCTTACGAATTTCGAACACATTACTTTTGGACACGATTGAAAGAAAGTAAAGCTTTCATTTACTGCGAATTTGTCTCATTCAATTCATTATGTATTCAATTACATTTTTTTTGCATTGCAAGCGTAAGAAAAATATTATATTAGAGAAGTCTCACTCAAACAAATTATTTCAACAAAAGAATGGATCGTACACGATAACTTTCGAAAGAATCATCATATTCGATTTTGCTTTGGCACTCATTTTAAGGGACCAAAAAGACAAGTCGAGTTCGTTAACAAACTATTTTAAATCAAAAATAGAAGAGGGGGAGCATTTTGAAATTTTTTTTTCACTCTTTGGCGATGATGTAAAAATTGTAAGTATGGTTTCTTGTAGTAGTTAAAAAATGGAACAATTTATCCCCATGATTCTTTTTTTATAAAAATAAAATTGTCGGAGTTGTGGCATTTTCAAAATTAAAGAATACAAACGAAAATGATCATTTTTGTCCGAACAACGCAAGATATGAAAAAAAGTTTGAAGAAAAAAATGTTTCTTTTTATGAGCCCTCCAGGATGATCTTTACAACTTTTCGAGTCTTCTCAAAAAATCGAAAACTCAAATTTTGGGCGCACAAAAAATAATGAAGAATAGAAAGATTCTTTTTTTGGTCAAACTGTGCAAGGAACGGGAAAATATAAATGAACAGAGCTTGTGCACCAAAAAAAGATCCACAAATTTGATCAAATCAACTTTTTGATAGGGCAATAAGTGACACAAGCTTAGGAAAAATCAAATAGATACAAGTTCTTCACCAGGAAAATATCTTTGAATGTGTTATCAACTTCTTTAACAGAATATGTAGTTTTCATTTCAATGAGGAAAATAACTATGAAAATGAAATAATAAAATTTTTGAAAAAATGACTAAGGCTAACACAGAAGATTGATAGAGAAAAGTTGTTCACCCGAAAAAGATATCTAAACTTGATATAATTTTCCCATTGTACGCGTAGTTTTTATTTCAATCGTAAAAAAAAAACATTAAAAAATCAAATTTCTAGAAAAATTACACAAGATATGAAAAAAATGAACCAACAAAAATTCTCTACGGTTTTGGACAAACACGCGATGATAATGTATTCGTTGAAGCCGGTGAAGCTTTAACAAAAGAGAAATTACAATCATCAAATCAAATTAGCCGACATTTTGCTTTTCAGTTTCATAAGCTTTTTATACAACTGTAGGGAGGTACAAAGGCGAAGAGAATGTGCCCGCTATGCACATTTTCAAACAAAATTATTCATCCAGAAAATTGCGAGAAAGATTCCGAATGAGTTGCAATTAATAATTACGATTGATTGAAATGTTATTGCATCGATTATTTTTATCAAGACCTGTGACTAGCTAATCCACTGTTTAAATTAGCGAAATCCACTATTTGAACTAGTGGTAACCACTTTCCGCATTAATGAAATCTTATAATTGAATAAGTGAAACCGGATGTATACATATGTATATGTATATATGGATCAATTTATATGAAAACCTATTATTCAACATTTATCAAAATAGATTCTTCTTGACCTTGGACCAACGATATAAATTATGAATTATTTGGTACCACAAAATGAGAAAATATAAGCAATAATTGAGCAGGGGCCGCGGAAGCGGAGGGGCTGAGGGGGCTCAAGCCCCCCCCGAACGAGAAACTAGGGGGGCTGAGCCCCCAGTTTTTAAGGTATTCCTGTGCATGATTTTGTCCGATGACCTTTTTTTCTTGCTTCTCTGTTGCCGTGGGCAGTTGAGCCCCCCCGCTCGAAAAAGCCATCCGCGGCCCCTGTAATTGAGAAAGATGTATGTTTGACAATAATCGGTACTCCAGTTCTTTGGAATCCGGGAGATAGTCAACTGTTTTGTGCGAGTTCCACTGATCTCTATATATAATACACTGGATGCACAATCCAATGGAAAGTCGTAAATCTAATTGAAGGCTGAGCCGCC